>JAATLQ010020923.1:9848-41400 GCA_013421005.1 Heliconius erato x Heliconius himera | reverse complement strand
ATATTTTTAAGAGTCTCAATTTAAAGTTTTATAAAAATCGGTGCTGATTTCGATTTTTTCCATCCAAACTTTGAACTCTTATTTCATCCCGTTAGGGTTAAAATTTTTCAAATTCCCTTCTTGGTGGATTTCCAGAATTCGAAATTATAAATCTGTCCAAATTTCACGTTTCTACTATCAGGGGTTACGGATGTGCGTGCGTTTCACCTCAGTCTGTGGGAACAGGTCCTTTTATATATGTAGATACAAATAAAATATCAATAAAAATACCTTAAAAATTTATATGCCAATGCTTACGTAAGCATTGGGGGTGGGGGTAAGAGGAATGCTTATTTTTGATGACATAGGGGAGGGAGGGGGTCAATAATTGCATAAAAACTGCTTACGTAATACTTGAACGGCCCCTATATTTAAACATAGAATTACTTGTAAACAATTTTTTGTTGTTTATACTTAACGAAATGTGTGTATAGTATAGAATTAATAGTTTTAATTTATCATAGTAAAAAAATGTAGAAATTTATTGAGTTAGAGTAAGGTATGGTTGTGAGTTCGATTCCCATTCGGAATCAATTATTTTTATTTATCTGCTTATCAGCCATTGTTTTAAAGTCACGTAGAAAATGTAGAACAGTGTGTCTTTACATTAGGTCATTTGTCTACCCTTCTATTTGCAGGTTCTTTTAAAACATGACGATAATATATTTTTTTTATAACCATACAAGGTATAATATAATTTAACTACAAATCGGATTTTAAATTCGTATTGAACCCACAACCATAGCCATACAACCAAAAAATCCTTTCAACCATACTATCAAGGCGTTAAGTTCTTTAGTACATTGTCAAATACCATGAAACCAGATTGACAAATACTTAAAAGGCGTAATTTGAGCCAAAAAGAACTCTATCACGAGGCACTAAGGCACAACACGCGGCGTTTAAAACAGCGTACTCTACAGAGCGTGTCGTGGGAGCGCTACAATGACTGCTGGAATGTATAAAAAAAACTTGTCGATGTTAACTTGAATGACTATAGTGGTTCTATTTTACGCTTTGGATATGAAATCTGACTTTTTTTTAATATATATTATATTTAAGTTCCACAAAAGGAAAGCCTAGTATGTGTTTTAGTTTCTTTAATAGTTAAAACGAAAATATTTCGTATTAAAATAATTCTTTCGATTTGTGGTTCGACCGTATATGATATAAACAAATTGCTGATTGCACAAAGATGGCGTCACTATACAATAAGCATATTATAAAAGAGAAAATTTTAAACTGTTCTAGGTAACTTTAATTGAATAATCTTAAGCAACTTAACTGTTAAACTAATTATAATTGACTATGTTTTGCGCCACTATAGTTAAATAGTAACTCAAAGTCATCACCACCACTACCACCATACATGTATGGTGGTAGTGGTGGTGGTGACTTGTTAACAGATACATGAGGTTATATCGAATTGACTAACGCAACATAATATAACTAATAACCTTCGTCCATATCCTGGACTATCCAGCTCTAAAAAAAATCTTTAATTTCGTCCAGTACTTCCTTAGTTTTAGCGTTAAACCAAACAAACTCTTCTGTTTTTTTTTAAATTAATGCAGAGATTAGACAATAATATATATAATACTGTAAAATATTTAAATTATTTTTTTATTACAAACGATCTCTAAAATAGAGGGGGCGAGATAGATAGCGTGAGCGAGGGAGACAAAGCACATTAAGTGCACTTCCGCTGTACAGAGGGGACTCAGGTGGTCGCGCTACAGGTGACTGTTAAAGAATCATATATTTTAATAGTTTTAACACACTAAATAAGGTAGTTGATAAAAAAATTGTTTAAAGTGAGGAGAGAGAGTAGAATTAAAGGATTTATTCATTTTTTTCCTATAAACAGTTTCAAAGTAAAGTTATTTTTATAAAGTAATAATGGCAAAAACCTGTATATTATACGTGGTATACTTGTTTTCTCGCAATTTTTTTATATACATAGAAGTATACATTAAATGTATATATATTTAATCATTAAATACACAAACTTATCGGCGTCAAATTCCGAAAAACAATTTAAAACGTCTGTATTATAGCAAATTTTTCATACTAAGTCGAATCAGATCGACTAACCACTAATTAAGCGTGGAAGCCTGCCATCCGCCTAGTTCGAGTGTCCTTGATACACTTGATACCGATTCTACGTAGTGATTCATCTGTATTAATACTAGCGACTCCAAACGGATTTGCCGGCTTAAGCTTGTTGTTATATCATATTATAGTTATATTATATATAAAATCCTTACATAAATTGTAAAACGGAAGTATAAGTAAGAATAATTTGTAATACATACCTATGTGTTATTCTAATGTATAAGCTAATATATTTCTGATATATTTCTGTAAAGTTTCATCTAAATCTGTTTAGTAGTTTTTACGTGATAGCGAAACAAACATCCATCTTCACAAACTTTCACGTTATTATTAGGATTAGTAGTTGTTTGGGTAAGCGCTTCACGCCTTTTATCTGATAGGAGCGGAAAAAAAATCCTCCCCAGAGAGTAAGAATTGAACCAATAACCATCGCGATTGTAGTCAAACGCGTTGCAGTATGAGGCGTATTTTAATATAATATTATCAGCTTCACGCTGTATCCCGGACACTGCAGAGGGAACCTAGTGTTAAGACACTCCGTTCCCCACTTTCTGCCGAGTTCTGGAGGTATTGCGTGTTGAGTGGCAGTACTCAACGCCACGCGTAGCCTCGACACCGGAGCGAAGAAATGGAAATATAAATTTAAGTAAATATTTCATCTCCTCGAGTGGGGATCGAACCCACAACCAGTCGGTTTTACAGTCACACTTCGTGCCGCTGCGCCACGGCTGGCCTACTTATTTATTGAATATTTTAATTCCTTTGTACAGGTAACGAGGCAAAGCGCGGCGTTAAGCCACCAAGCACGCACAGTCCCGAATCTCTCAACTTGCAGTTCTTTCTGCCGACTCTACTATATAAAGGCAACAGTGTGAATTAAATAATTCTTTATTAAAGCAGTAGATCAATATTTATAAGTCATATTTAGAGACAACAAAGGAAGACTATTTTTGTAACCGGTTTCATATCGATTTTGACAATGATCAATCGATTTTTTTCCAATTATTTTAATAAGGAAGTAGTAAATTTCGTGATATTTACATACAAATTATTTTTTATTATTCATTGTAATATGAAAAATTACTTCAAAACGTAAGTTTTACAATCTGTATAGTTTAGCTTAGCGCTGTAAAAGCACAGTGACTGTAATCACGACGGTAATTGGTTCGATGCTCTCTCGGGGGTGAATTATGTTAATTTTCAGAAATTAAGTTTTGCCACGCAACACAAAATTTCCATAAAGAAACATTTCGATATTTATTGAACAATAAATGTCTAAATTGTCCTTTATAGAACGTTTTTTTTTCGCTTTCTCACACACAGGACAGGGTACCTGAAAACCTAGTGTTAAAACTCTCCATTCCCATTAAAACACTTTCGTTAGCTAGTTTCCGCCGATTTTTAGAGGTATTGCATGCTTGCGTGCTTTACCAGAGCAAAGAAATGAAAATATTTCAGTCGCCCCAGAGAGCTCGAACCCACAACCACCGCGAATACAGTCTCCACAACGATCCCAAACTAGAAACTTAGTATAATGTATAATGGAAAATAACTCTGGTGTTTGCAACTAGCCCGGGAAAGTTATACATCATAAATATTCCACTGAGTGGCATTTGAACCCGATAGAATCTTGTATATGAAGAAATTAAATAATACAATATATAATGTATTGGTTATATAATAATAACTACGATATGTAATATTGAAATTAATTAATTCATCCATTTGTTTGTATTCAATTTTAAATACTGATATTTATATTAATAATTCGTAAGCGCGATTGTCGTGGGTTCGATATCCTCTCGGAAATAGAAATGATCTTTTAATTTCTCGTTATATTCCCTTTCCTCTTAACACTAGGTTCTCTCTACCTACACTGCTGAATAAAAAATATCTTGTTTATGTGTTTAATAATTTTACTGATAGCCTTGATGTAGCATCTGGAATGTAATAAAGAAATAAATTATATTGGATAAGTCTCACATGGCTATCCGGTATCTTTTAAACTATCGCTTGTACTGCGATTATCAAATAAAGAAGTAGAAGTTGCTATCTCTGCTCTAAGCCCGTATTCAGACACTGTATGTTAAGTGGCGCAACTTAACACCGCACCTTGCTTATCAGTGAGTGAGGCGAAAATAATTAATTCACCCATGTGCACACATGGGAAAATTAATTATTGATAAGATAAACTGTTTTTTTTTTCAATTTCTGCTTCACGCCTTATATCGTGCACCTAGCAGAGTAGGCACTTAGTGCTAAGACACTCCCGGTTAAGACACTTCCATGCTCTACTTTCCGCCGAATTCTTGAGGCATTGCGCGTAATAGCGAAGCTCAATGCCAAAAAGTTAAATATCCTTCGAGTGGTAACCGAACCCACAACCATCGCGTTTACAGTTGCACGCTTGTGCCCTTACCCCACGACTTGTCTCAAAGACGCAAAAAGTTCAAAAAGATTTAATAATCATCTACACTCTACA
The DNA here is from genome assembly GCA_013421005.1 of Heliconius erato x Heliconius himera. Taxonomy (NCBI): domain Eukaryota; kingdom Metazoa; phylum Arthropoda; class Insecta; order Lepidoptera; family Nymphalidae; genus Heliconius; species Heliconius erato x Heliconius himera. The sequence continues at coordinate 36,764 of JAATLQ010020923.1, read as the reverse complement.
GTGTCCAAATATTTTTGTCAAACAACCTTATCTAATATGAGGCGGTGACGCATGTTGATCTTTATATTCGGTATTAAGTTTCATCTCTACATATAGAGACTGTAATAAATAAAAAATGGCCAAGTGCGAGTCGCAATTAATGATGGTTCCGTTGTAACGATCATAGAAGAAGTAATATAGGTTTACAGTAATAAGCTGAATACTACTAATATTTTTTATATAAAAATATTTTATGTAAATAATATATCACGTCTCAATCATGTAGTCCTAAAGTTTCAGAAACCAGAATAAGGTTCTAGAAAAAGGTTCCAGTTATTACCATTCACCTAAGGAACCCTAGAAATCGCAACTCATCTTAAAATAAGGTATGCTCTGTCATATTATCAAGTAGCTTATCTTATTTAATCTTGGGATATTAAAAAAATGCGATAACACCCTCATAAATATGTATAATTGGGAATATTTCATGGTTTTATGACGTAGTTGGAATCTTCCAAATATTATCTATTGTAAACATATATAACATTTTAAATCAAATCAGCTTCACGCTATATCCCGCACACAGCAGGGTAGGCAGAGGGAACCTAGTGTTAACACACTCCGTTCCCCACTTTCTGCCGAATTCTGGAGTCATTGCATGTTGAGTGACAGAACTTAACGACGCGCTTTGCCTCGATACCAGAGCGAAGAAATGGAATTATAAATTTAAGTAAATATTTTATCTCCTCGAGTGGGGATCGAACTCACAACCAGTCGGTTTTACAGTCACACTTTGAACCGCTACGCCACGACTGGCCTCCCTGGCTTAACATATATGTACTTACATATTAATTTATTATTATTATAACTTCACGCTGTATCCCGCTTATAGCAGGGTAGGCAGAGGAAGCTAGTGTTAACATTATTTGACACTTCCCTACTTTCCGACCAATTTTAGAGACGTTGCGGGCTGTATGGCAGCATGCAGCTTTGCCTCCCTACTGAGATGAATATATATATATAATATATAATTCAGAATAGAGAAAAAATTGTTGTATCACGAAGTTTCCCCTTTCTGATATGACAAAACGCGACGTTAAGCTTCGTCTCCCGTACGTATCGAGGATATCTCGAATTTAAATGGAAAAGGGAGAATGGCTGGTTCAACATTAGAATCTGCCTAGCTTGCTGTATAAAGTATTCAGCTAAACAAAAGAATGTACATGATGTCACCTTGGCGCAGTGGAATTCGGAGGACTCTTTTTTATAGCTACAAAGTGTAGAAAGTGTTAAGACACTTCCTTTCTGCACATTCTGCTGAATTCTTGAGGCAATGCGTGTCGAGTGGTGGAACTCAACGCCGCGCTTTGCCTCGTCACCTGAGCGATAAGTAAAAATATTTAATTCCCCCGAATCCACAGTGGCACGTTTGTGTCCCTGCAACTCGACTGACTCATTTGTCATGGAAATGATTTCATTCAAATTATTTTCGTTTTTACTGTGCTAAAAGAAAACAAGTTCGGTAAGCGGAGAACAGAGTGTCTTGACACTACATTCTCCCTGCCTACTGTACGATGAGGGAAAAGGCATGAAGCTAAAAAAATAATCCGCGTGGAACAATTATACCGTATAGTGTCATAACTAACTAGAGTGCTGTAAACATGAATAGACGATAACTAATTATAGTTGAGAGTCGACGTTGATTACAGCGTCGTCATATAATATTATAGTTTTTGTCTTTGCATAAACTTTTTTTATGTATATACTATTATAAAACCAAGTAATAGGATAGCTTATTTTTTTTTTGTTGTAATTTTTTTTTCATTATTGTTTTTTTTTTGCATTATTTTCTTTAGATTTTGTATAGCAACTAGAAGATATACGTATACACACAATATTATCCATATAAAAACTCTTCCAAATCCAACAAACAGCCCACAAACGATACTTAGAAAGTTGAAATTTATCATGTAGATAGATTAGGAAGGGCAGAAAAACAATGAGAGAAATTTTCTCGAAATTTCTGCAGCAACAGAAAAAAAGGAGATTTTCCATTTTACTTCTCAAAGTCCACAAGCGAAGTTGTGGGCGAAAATTAGTATATTAAATATCACATCTATTTAACACATAATATATGCTCTTATAATATATTACGACATACATGACCCAACCATTATGTTTGCGCTTTATTAATTCCTTCGACGGTTTACGTACTTGTATATGCGTTATCGATGTAAACACTGTGTTCTAGAAAATTATGTTTAATTAGCTAATGTAGGTAATTTTCGCGCATATTATGAGTGGAATTTTGATAATTAAAAAATAGCTTCACGCTATATCCCACATATGGAAGGGTAGGCGGAGGGAACCTAGTGTTAAGACACTCCATTCCCTACATACTAACAAATTTCGATAGGAGAAACGAAAGTCAATGTCGCGCTTTGTCTTGTCAATAGCGAAAGATTAATATACTCATTCACACGAGTCGGATTCGAACCCACAACCGTCGTGTTTTATAGTCTGATACTCTGCCGCTGTGTCACTATGGCCATGGCATTATTTATTTTTATTATACAAATACAATCATTAAGTCGTTTTGTATTTTTAGAAACACAAATAGAACGATAAGGTTCTTTAAATAACTCAGTATAAAAACTATTTTTTTATCGTCGTGTTGGCGCAGCGGCACAGCGCCAGACTGTGAGAGAAACGGTTGTGGGTTCGATTTCCACTGTGGCGAATGAGTTATATAAGATCTTATAACAGGAAAAAATTATGGCGTTGAGTTCCGCCACTCAATACGCAATGTCTCAATTGGGCGGAAAGTGATTAATAGGAAAAATATTTTATTTTCTCTATTATTTTTCATATCGGTTATAATAAAATTAAATTCAATATAATAATAAATTAAAACTGTTATTTTATTTTAATAAAATAAAAAATCTAATCAATTTTATTAAACTTTCATTTATTTCTAGAACTAAAATATTTTATATGAAATATCTTAAATTTACATTTAATTTCGCCGATTCCAATACAAATAACATACATATGTCATAAAAACTGTCGACACAAAAACTCCGACTCGGTCGCTCTAACGAGGGTGGCGTGACGGATGCGATGAAAGTCTAAGGAATGCTGTCATTTCGTTTATAATCAATTTAATAAGTTGCTAAACTCCTTTGGGGGCCTATTAAAATTAATTAGCTTCACGCTGTATCCCGCATATAGAGTAGGCTGATAAAAATCTAGTGTTATGACTCCATTTCTCATACATCACATTAATTACAAGATTATGTGTTGAGTAGCGGAGGCTAATGCCGTTGTAAAGCTGCCTCAAATGAAACAGCTACCTAAAAAAAGCGTTAAAACAAAGTTTTCACTGAAAGGGATACATATTTTTATTTTGAATTAAATGGTTTAACTTTTTTTTCTTATGTCTTTATGTCTTTACTTTTCACTATCAACACTAATACATACGTTGTGTATTTAAATATGGAGCTCAACACCGCATTTTGTCTACTAACATACATACATTTACGAAATTTCGCGCACATGCTTAAAAGCTTAAATAACTCGCGTAAAAAGTAAAAGTAATGTAAAAGTCCAAACTCAACAAGACCTCCTGATTACCTTCTTTTTTTGACGTTGGTTAAAAATTTTAATATTTCCTTCCTGACTGCATCTACGTTGTTATAAAAATAATTTAATTTATCTATAAAAATACTATTAAAACAAAAACTTTACATTTAGGTATTTCATTATTTTATTGTAGTCATAATTTATATGTAATTCTGTATACATTTACATACGATTTTTGGGTTTGATATCTATTTGAGTTTTCTTTATTTCCGCACAAGCCACTCAAAAGTAAACGGAGAATTGTTTCTCCAATCAATAGTGTCTTAACACTCTGTTTTCTATGTCCACTTCAGCCAAGTAGAAGTTAAATGGAAAATAAAATAAAAAAAAACATGACAAAAATAATATTAAAGCAGCTAAGTTAATTCTGTAGAAAGGCTTGCAGTTTCGACACTCTACATACTATAATATTATATCGATTAAAATACAATTCATTTAGATCCAAATCTCGACTCGCGCCTTGAACTACTTACGCATAGACGGCCTTTGCTTTTAAGTTAAACCCTCAAATTGCGTGAAGGTTTCACGAAATTTTATCATATTCTTTTACAAATAGAAGTGAATATGTGTTTTTTTTTGTTTATGTGAATGTGCTTGGAAAAAGATTGGTAAAAGTTGTATTTTTTAATTATTCACTTTAAAAAAAGCCTTCATTTTGAAACATACAAGGGTAGGCAGAAGGAACCTAAGCATTTTGACACTCAATTCTGTGGAACAATATAAATAACAATAGTATTTAAAAAAACGATATATAAGTTCGATTTCTGCGCAGTTCTCATTTTTTTTGTAGAAAACAATGACTCTATAACCACATATTCAATGTGGTTCCCATACGGCGACTTCAAATACCTGACAATTACATACATGTCTGGACACTCATATCTCAAAAACTACAAAATAGTTTTTTTACGAAACTTGGACCGTTCCTTAAGTTACAATATATAATTTAATTCAAATTAAAAAGACAAATCAAATTAAGTAGACTTTTAGACAGACACTCATTAATTCATAAATTTATCCATCATACTTAAATATAATCTTGACCTTTTCACCCTTATTATCACCTCCTTCTTTCAAATTGGTAAAAATAGCCTTAAAACATATTTATTACTAACTCTACATAAGATTAGAGTAAGGTAATTCAGATTCAATTTCATATTTGATCACGCTATCTCGTTTATAGCACGAGTTCTTAACTAAATAATATAATGCTTATTTAAAGATATCATTTGCGTTGAATCACTGAGTAACTAGCTTGAATCATAGAATGTAGAGATAATATCTTGAATCATTGAAGTAGAGATGTAGAGTATCTTTTGAATTTGCAAATATAAAAATATAGGTGATTAGTACGTTTTAAATAGTTTTGTTTACAATTGCATACAGAAAATGCATAAAGCAACTTTTTTCGGGGTTCGCTAACCAAAAGATGAAACTCTATAAATGTGACTCCGCTGTCTGTCTGTCCGACTGTTACCATGCTGTATCTAACGAACCGTGACAGTTAGACAGTGTAAATTTTCACAGATGATGTATTTCCGTTGCCGCTATACAAAAATGAATAAAATAAATATTTAAAGGGGAATAACCAATACAATAAACATATATTTATACTGTTCTTTAAAGATAATAGTACGTACGAAACCATTTGTGCGCGACTCCCATTTGGACGGTTTTTTTTATTTATAATGTAGAACATTCGCGAAAACTAGATATAAAATAAATGAATCAAATCTAGATATCTTACTACCAAATAGCTTTGGTCTAGTGCTTATTGACTTTGAATTGCTAAACCAGTGTGTTCAATTAAGTTATGTATCCTGTATCTTATTACTATAGAACAAGCAATCCGGGATCAAATTTCCGTGTATGAGTCATACAAATATTTATTATTTATTAGGAAACAAAAATACGTGTAAATTAGTTGATTTTTAAACAACCATCAGCCTGTTTATCGTCACTTTGGCTGTGAACGTGATTTTATTGCAATGCTCTATGATAAAACGCTAACAAGTCTTACAGGTGGTGCACGGGGACCTCGCTTAGGTCACCTCTGACGAAACCTCCACATTCTCGTAGATATTACATTTAATACCATATTGAACACTTTGTAAGAATATAATAGAATACTTTGTGTTGTATTGTTTAACCACTAATTACTAAGTTCATCAAAAACTTATTAGTACTTGTTAAGTGAAGCTGTATAATTTTACTTGATTACAATTTTAGCTTAATATATTACACGTCTTTAATAGCCTGAATAATAAATTAATATTTGTTACAAATAAAACAATAATTATATGTATATCACAAACTGGGAACGTATGTATCTGCGTAACAAGCTGTATCAGTTTCGATAGCCTTTTAAGACCTTTCAGGTCAAATGGAGTTTAATTTAAACGATTTGTTATCACAGTCACAATGTAAACATAGATAGCTTACCTCTAGACCATCCAGTGAGCACGTTCCCGAGATATGCCACTTTGTATACTGGGTCTGGCTCGCTGATCCGGACGCTGTTGGTACGACGGAGTAGCTTGCCCAAGCCACGGGAAAGACGATCTATAGCACGAGATGTAAAATCTTTGCCAGAAGCTCCATCTGCCAAACAAACCTCAGCTGGAAGGATTGACTTGCTCTCAAACTCTCGGTGAGCTATCAATCTTGGGATAGTCAATGGCAATTTCTTCCGTTCAGGAGTCAAAGTTTTCGCTTGGTTAACACTGTAAACGTTACAGTTTTTTCTGAAGTTCTGGCTCTCTTTGGTTTGGTCTCCAGTCTTGGTTAAATCGGTGTGTGACTTCCCATTCAAGTTTTCACTCATGGAATTATTGTTGAGGGTGTCTGTGTGGCCATCGCTGTACCGACGCTCTGAGCTCACGCGTCTCTTAAATAGAGATGGATTTCTCAAGAGTATGCTGGTTTCGCTGGAACTTCTGTTTTTTAGTATATGAATCTTCTTGACTCGTGATACTGCGCAGTCGACCGTGTCCGTGCTGACCGTCCTTTCCGTCTTCCCCTCTTCATCGAGGAAGCGAACTCTCAGTCCGTTAGATTTGCAATCGCTTAATGTTTTTTCTGCATCTTGCACACGATCTGGCTGACTTTTTGCACCCGCGTCCAAGCAATGGCGTTCGTTTTCACTCAACATGCCTCGAGCCATTTTTACCACAAAATTAGCTGCCAAATGCAAAATTTACATTCTGCATTCACTTAAGTGTCATATTTCTACTATAATAATTCTTGTTTATTTATCTAGTTCACGTTACAGAGCATTAAACCAGTTGGCCAACACACACAGTACACTTCGTCCACTAAAGAACGACACCGGCTTGGAATGCACTAACTTAACACTTTTTTTATTTTAATTTCTAAAAGAATTTGTTAATAGAACGTTCACAGAAATCCTTTCTACAGATATCGCAATATTAGAAACACTCGGATTTGAAAAAAATACAGGTGAAACTAAAGTAAGTTGTGTAGCGACGCGTGCGCCTCGCGCGGCTCGCGGAGAGGGTATGGAGCGGTGGTCGGAGCTGCGCGCGCGCAACCGGCCGCTCTACCCCGCCCGGGTATTACTGTGCGACCAGTAGTCCACTGTCAGCGATGACCTGTAAACAAAAATGCTTAATAAAAACTCTTACTCGACACAAAAAGTCACGTTCTATGCAAATATATTGAAAAAATAATTGTAAACTATTGTATTTATAATGGTTGCGAAATGTTTTGAAATACCTATATTTATTTAAGTTTTTATTAATAATAAAAAGTTTAATTGTCTGAAGGTTTAAGGCTAATTGTAGTTGTTATAGGTTTAAATTAAATATTTTTTGTTAAAACAATATAGTGCTAAGACACTCCACTCTCGAAATATCTGCCAAGTTGTTGACTAGACTTTTAACTGGCGAAACTGCGCGCTTTGTTTTGTCATCAGATCGAAGAAATGATAATAATTCATTCCTGGGAGTAGTAATCGAACTTATAACCGTTACATGTACAGTCAGAGGCTGTGCCGCTTCACGTCAACCTACTCTAGTAAAAAAAATATTGTCAGATATCATTACTTATCATTTATTTTAAACGAGTGAAAATAAGAGAAAGTAGTGTTTTATCACTATCCTCTGCCTATGACATAAAAATAATTAATATCTTTTGCTTCTCGCATACGAGTATAGCACGGTAGGCAAAAGGAAACTTAGTATTAATTAAGACACTCCGTTCCCCAATTTCCGCCAGATTCTCGAGAGATTGCATATTGTGTGGCGGAACTCAACGCCACACTGGCAACAAGACAAAGGGCATTTTCATTTGAAAATATTAATAATTTCTTTTTTAAAAGGCCCTTAAGGCTCTATACTGCACATAGCAAAATAAGCATAGGGAAACTCAACGCCGCGAATTTTCTCGTTACCAGAGCGAGGAAATGAAAATATTAACTATTTCACTCCCCCGAGTAGCAATCGAACCTACAACCGCCGCGTTTACGGTCACACTTTCGTGCCAATGCGCGACGACAGTTTTAATTATAATTATTATAATTTATAAAATAAATAAATTTTAATGTAAAAAAGCAAAAAGAAAAACAATTCTACAATTTAACGCCGGCGCAACCTGACTAGCTTATTAATGACAGCAAAAACTAGGAATCTTTAAGTTAATAACTATTATTTTTTATAATCGTAACTTAGAATGATTGACGTCTGTCTGTATTATGATTACTATTACTATTACTATTGTAATAATGCATGACAATATATCCATTAATGTTTTCGCTTTAATTTATTTATACTTTAACAGTCTTAAGTGCACTGTCTGTTTGTCTGTCTGTTTGTTTGTTTGTCTGTGTCTTAGTTTTTTTACTAGTGTCATTTTCCCAAGGAATGAAATGTCACAAAAAAAGTTAAGTTAAAAAAAATCAGCTTCGCGCTGTATCCCCTGTGCAGTAGAGTAGGCCGAGGGAACCTAGTGTTAAAACACTCCGTTCCCCACTTTCCGCCGAATTTATTATTAGTTAGGAATCTTAGCAACGGATAAAAATATAATTAGTTAACCAGCTTTCAACTGCGGCTTCATCGCCGTGATCAAATAAAAAAGATCAGGAGTTGTAATTCTGACCGTAACCAATTTGACGATGATTGACAATGAGGCTATATAAATATAATATATATTCATATAGCCTTAACACTCAAACTTTCTTTCAATTTTCAATTCTAATCAGTAGTTCCTAAGATTAGGACGTTCAACAACCAAACATACCAATTTTTTTAGCTGTATAATATTTTTACTATAAATAACTTTTTTATTGAAGAAGTTAACAAAGGCTTTTCTAATTTTACATAAGTATAAAGGTATGAGTAATATATAGCATGATCAGATTAAAAAAGGCATAGCTTAGTCGTTTTTTTTCAGCTTCTCTGATAGTAGCGAACCTAGTGTCAAGACACTCCCTTGCCCACTTTCCACATTATTTTCGAGACATTGCGTGTCTCTTACCAAAGCAAGAATGCAATCAATTCATTCTTCCAAGTAGATATCGAATCTAAACCCGTCACGCTTACAGTCACACGCTTTGCTACTGCATCACAACGGCAAAATCAACAGGAAAAAGTGTGATTATTTATCACCATAAATCAGTTAAGTCATTTTTATTCTATAGTTTTTGTCTTGTTTCTTTATTGCTTATCTCAAGCGAAGCTTGTCGTAGTAATATTATAGAACTAATTAGCAATTATTTATTTATAAATAATATTAGTTTTATGTACTTTGACGCATCCTTCATCACTTAAAGTAATTATAGAGAAACTATTGTAATACTCCGTTTTTTCTTCTCTTTTTTTTCGTATTTTACAATGAAAGTTAACAACGGAGTGTCTTAACACTATATACTATTTAGGTTCAAGCTGTATCTCGCGCTATACATTATAGAGGCGAGAGGTTACCTTGGGAACCTAATGTTAAGACACCCCGTTCCTATTAAGACACTTCTGTTCCTCATTTTATTTTTTTTTACCCCATTTTAAGCGCGAGGTTGTTTAGTTTACTGAATTAGTATTACCTGTAGATGCTAGCTGCCAAATTTCATAATTCTATGTCAACCGGAAGTACCTTATTAATTTTGATATAAACGGCCATGTCTTTTTTAAGTAAATGTAGAAATACATTTTTTTTAGGAAATCTAGGGATCAGGTAGACGGACAACAAAGTCATCTTATAAGGGTTCCTTTTTTCCTGAAAAGGTACGAAACCTTAAAACGGACAAAAGCAGATTCACATAAATTCCACGTAGGCAAATGGAACATTGCGTGTTAAATGTCTTAATACAACACCACGCTTCGTCTACAAGGGCGAGAAATCAAAATAATTCATTCCCCCGAACCGGAATCGAAGCCACAACCGCCACATCCACAGTCACGACGCCCTCAACTTACAATGACTATTTACTAATTATTCGTAAAGTCACGCGGTCTCATAATAAAAGAAACATTTCGTTTACGTATATGGTAATATAAGGCTGTACTTGTATTATATATAGTAGTACATACTGACAGAAACGTAAATACTGACGAAGTATATACATAAAAGTACAATGAACGGGTTATATATTATAGTGTGTAATATGAGTAGTGACGTATTGTCAGTGTATGTCGTTGATTGTGGGTTCTTATATAGCTGTTTGAAATAACAAGTTTTATTTTTTTAATGAAGTACTTAAATTTTACTCATTTAATCAAATCGTTGAAATTTATGAGATGTTGCGTGTTGAGCGACAGAACCTTGTTCACTTGTAGCTTTTTAATATTGATCTTTTTTTATACTTGAATTCAAAGAAAACATTTCTTCGAATAGGAAGGGAACCCATTACCGTCGTTTATAGTCAGAAGCTATACCGCTGTGCACCTGTTCCTTTCCCGAATTAAGTCTTTACGTTCTTCTTTTTCCATTCTGCAGCATTATATAAACATTATTTAATAATAGAAAAAATTAAGATGAAATAAAAAATCCTTACATACACTATGTAAACAAATACACTTGCCAGCCGTATCTTTAAAACTCTGACGGATTTTAATGCAGTTTTCACGCGGTTATTTTAATGTGGTTTTAATAGATAAAGCGATTCAAGAGATTTCTATGTATACATATATCTTTTATATATTTGTTACAATCAAGCGAAGCTGCGTGTCTATACTAGTATTTTTTACAGAAAAATATTTCTCTTAAACTTAAAGTTAAGCCTAAATTTAAGACTTGTTGACCAATAGACTTATCACTTTGTTAATACATACTTTGTGAAAAAAATAAGCAGGGAACACTCAGGGAACCTGTAGACCTCCGTTCCTATTGATACACTTCCGTTCACCACTCTCCGCCGAATTATGCAAGCATTGTGTTTTGAGTCAACCCAACGCCGCGATTTGCATCGATACCAGAGCGAAGAACTGAAAATATTTCCTTGAGTGAGAATCCAACTCACAACCTATCGCGTTTACAGTTACACGCTTGAGGCCTACGCCAAGACTGGCCTCAATCTCACTGGCCTATTTTATGAAAAAAAAACAAATCAGCTCCACGCAGTATCCCAAACACAGCAGGGGAGGCAGAGGGAACCTAGTGTTAAGACACTCCGCTCCCCACTTTCCGCCGAATTCTGAAGGCATGCATGCTGAGTGGCGGAACTCAACGCCGCGCTTTGCCTCGACATCAGAGCGAAGAAATGACGATATAAATGTAAATAAATATTTCACTTCCTCGAGTGGGGATCGAACCCACAATCAGTCGATTTTACAGTCACACTTTGTGCCTCTGCGCTACGACCGGCCTCAAATATTTATGAAAGTATATAAAATATACGTTTGGAAAAAAATCTATTAATTAAATTAAGCCTACATAGATAAACACTCTGATAAGCATATTTTGTTGATTTATCGTCATTTAATTCGCCAATATAGCTCATAAGATTACCGTTATCTCTTATCAAATCAATTGCATTCAGACCGCAAATGTAGGTTAGTGTTATCGAGGAAGTATGGGGAAATCGATCTCCGGCCAATTTGTATCTTTTGTTATTCCACTTTGCCTTTCGTTCGATACCTACATATATATCTTAGCGCCTGGATGAATATAACATCAGATCCACTTAAATAAATTATTTCCTCGATAAAAACGGCGTTGAATTCCGCTACTTAACACGCAATTTCTGGAAAATTCACACTAGGTTCCTCTCTGCCCTGCTCCATATGCTAAATACAGCGTAAAATTAAAAAATAATAATAAAGGAAGATAATAAACCTACAAAATCTTTATTTAACGTACAGATACCATCTTGTTATTGACGCAACTCTCTATATAAGATAATATAATGCTCTACAATATTATTATCATTTGAGTCATATTTACAATTGACCTGTCACCACACAGCACGTCCCCGCGCTATTGTAACATACATCATGTTTGTAGCCATCACGTTTTGCATTGTATCGGGATCTATTTTGCAACATATATATACGATATAGAGTCGAGCTGCTCGATTTAGAACTCTACATAACCGAAATAGAGTCCTTTTTTGTGATTTACATATGATTTATACTCTAAATCGTTAGTTCGAAGGAATCTAGCACCTATAATAGAGAGGTAAAGGATATTTTCGTGTGTTCTAGTATGTTTGAGTGATATCTGGGGACTATTGACTGAGCTACGTGGACTTCATCGTGATTGAAGCCCTCCCGTAGAGTATTGCGTCTCCACAGTTCTAGAAATAGACTAATTTTGATTTGTTGCCTGCACTCGATTGGTTTAGTGTCGCCTCCTTATATTTTCCTGTTGTCTATGTACTGTCGACTCTATCAGGGTTAGCGGGGAACTACATAGTTGTCAGTGTTGTCAGTTGTTGTAGTGCAGAAACATAGCTTAATTGTAATAATAGTAATAATCCAGATGAGGCAATCGTACCGAAACCACAACAGTTGTGGGTTCGATTCGCAGTCGAGTAATCGTATCTTTCATTTTCCCACTTTGCAAGTCAAAACTCTACTTTTGAAACACGAATTTGGCACAATTTACTATCTACTTCTGCAATTGCTATGGATACCGTTAGTAAGTCTAAAGTGATGTAAACATCGCTCTACTTTTTGAAATGATCAATATATTAGGTGAATGTGTGAAATGACAGAAATACCGAGGAAAATGTAATTAATTCATTCGCCCGAGTGAGAATCGAACCCACAGCCGTCGCGGTTAAAGTCAAACTCTGTGACAAACTAGAGCTTCTGAAATATAACCACATCCTCACTCAATTTAGTAAGTATAAGGCTTAAGTTTGGCTGTGGCATAACAACAGCTTAAATACTTAAATATTATTTTTAAATCAAAAAACCATACAAACTGGTTATCTACATCATGTGATCATTATTATTTAAAGATAATTCTATTGAATTACACGTTGTCCCACATAAGGCGGCCGGCTCTACATGTTTTCTTAAGAAAATACATCGAAAACAATATTATTGTATTAAAGAGTTAATGAACACAGACAATGTCAGAGAACAATGGGTAACTGTCAGCTGAGATCTAGGCTGTGATGCTCTTGCTGTTACAAATACTAGGATTTTCATATTACTTTGTTTTAAAGTTGTATTTTATTATTTTATTTAGTTTCAACCAGTATTCCGCAAGCTGAAGGGTAATAAGAGGGAACTTAGGTTAGGACACTACATGCCCTACGAAACTCACATGCTTTATCTTGTTAAATCAAAATCTAAATAATTCATTCCCCCGAGTAAGAATCAAACCTATAACCAGCTCCTTTACAGTTTACATGCTGTGCCGCTGACCCTAATAGTTTTTCCTATTTGAGATAATTCTAAAGACTACAGATTCGGTGCTGTATCCTGCAGATACCAGGGTACGCAGAGATAATCTGGAGACGTAGTCTTAAAATACTTCGTTTCCATTAAGACAATCCTGTTCCCCGTTCTGCGAACGCTCTGCCGGGGTGATTCCCGGGGCATTGCATGTTGAGTGACGGAGCGCATCTTGTCTCGTTACCAGAGCGAAGAAATGAATACATTGAATATTTCATCCTACCGAGTGAGAATCGAACCCACTATCGTCGCGGTTGTCGACTATAATCGTGAAGGTCGTGGGTTTCCGCTAGGGGTATTGATTATGTTTATTTTTTTATTTACCCAGTCGGGCACACAAATCGCGACATTAGGTTCCGCCACTCTACACGCAATGTTTTTAAAATGAGACGGTAAATGAGAAACAGAGTGTATTAACACTATAATCTCCCAGCGTATCCTGCTATACAGAAAAAAGATTGAAACTGCTTCCTTAATACATTTTATGTTATACCCACAAATGAGAATCGAATTCCAAACAAATACGCAAATTTTAATAAAACCTCATACAAAAACGTGTTCATTAAAACGATGTTTCTCAACCCAATACAAGAATACGACACTTCCTACTCTTGGCACGACGGCGGTGCGGCATTTCACAAATTAGCGCCTACATCGTAATGTTGCTGGTACGAATCGAAGCTTATTTTCCTTATTGTATGAAAGGAGGAAGTGCTATTACGTATTACATACTAAAAGTTAAGTTTTAATAGTGGTTTTTGTGTATTTATAATATAATATAAGTATGTATAAACGTCATCCGTTACTGAGCGAGTAGACAACGTAGTCGCAATTATTGGCCTTTTTTTATTTCACGCTGTATATCGCATAGCAAGTTAGGCAGAGAAAACCTGGGAACCTGTTAAGACCTCTCTGTTTCCATTAAGACACTTCAGTTTCTCACTGTCCTTGATTGCGAATAAAGTAGCGGAACTCAAAGCCGCGCTTAGTCTCATTACCAGGGCGATAAAATAAAAATATAAAATAGTTCATTTCCTAGAGTAGGAATCGAACTCCCAACCTGTCGCTTTTACTCCATTCACAAGCTTTTGCCCTGCGCCACAACTGACCTCCGGATATGAACGTCACTATTGCGTCAAGTACCTGTTAAAATTACGTAAAAACATTTAATTTTTTTTGTCTTACAATTTAATATACAAACATAACTATTAATTCGACCTTAATAATGTAAATTTAAAAAAAGCAATACTCTCCTTTTTTGTATCGATTAAAAAAATATTAGCAGTGTAAGCCAATACTTCGCCTAATAAAGTTAAACTGACCTAAACTTAACAATGCGTCAGTAATACATACTCGTATGTTGAATGGGACGTCGGAGGACTATATGGAGGTGGGAGAAATGCGTACATCACATAGAACAGCAAATAGAACTTTTATATTTAGCTTCTCGATGTATTTTTTTATGGAAAAAGACAAGGCAAACGTCTGTACGGATCACCTGATGGTAAGTGATGGACCCCGTGTAACACCAGAGGAGCAGCAGGTGCGTTGCTGGCCTTTGACTGGCTGGACAAACGCACTTTGGAAGGAACCCGTGTCGTATTGAGTTTTAAACACTGGTGGATCATTTTAGAGTTGAATGGCGCGTGGAAAGAACTACCTACGGAACTACACCAGTAGTGGAGTGCCACGTAAAATATTGTGTGCCACGTAATATCATCCACACCACCTGGAGGTGGTGTGGATGATATTTGAGTTAGTGACTAATACGGCTGTATACCTATCTGAGGTTTCCAAGTGTAGTCATTACAAGTCATTGTAAGTTTATTAATATTTCTAAATAAGTATTTGTATTTCAAGGACGACGTGGCCCGGTGGCACGGAAGTCTGACTGTAAATACGACGGTTGTGTGTTCGATTCCCACTCGCGAGAATGAATTTATTAATATATTATTTCTTCGCGCTGTCTCTAAGCCAAAAGCCCGCCGTTGAGTTCCACCTCTAAACACGCAATCTACTCTGCGACAGCGTCAGGCAGATTACTCTAAATCTACGACTAAATAATGTCTAAACTCCATGTAACACTTCTATATGATAGTCTAAGGCTACCGGAGCTAAAAAGTCGCAAAATGAATTCGTCATACATACGATCTACGTAGCAAACAAACACCTGCGTTGCGTCGCCATTGTCAAAACTCCGCATTGACCTTTGATTGACGGTATCTACGGCGGGTCACTAGTAAATTATATCGATATATAATTTACTAGTGACCCGCCGCGGCTTCGCCCGCTGAACACAAAATTATTTGTTTATTAATCTGAATTACTTTCGTTTTCTTATTAAATAATCATTTTAAAGACAATATCCATACATTGAGAAGCTTGGCCAAACTTTTTTATATATAAATCGATTTAAATACCACAAAAGTTAATTGATTTAAGTTATATTATTGATAACTCCACGGAAAAATTGATTTTCTCATGAATCTTTCATATACAGACAGCGAACAATATTTTTATATTTATAAAAAATATGAGAGATTTTATTGTTTTTAAATATTAGGTATAATATTATCTTGTATTTTTGTATTTAATTTTAGTGAAGTATCAGAAAACCTAGTAGTAAATTGTGTAGGTAACTTGGAAATACGTCATACGCACTTTTCAAATGCTGTTGCCCACGTTGTGGAATGAAATTAAGTGAGAGTATGCCATATATATAATACGTTAGTGACCAAAACGCGGCTTCGCGCGCCTAAGTTATTGTTATATTACAGCCAAACTACATAAAATCTTTATATGAGTTATTCTGATGTAAAATATAATTCAGATCCATTTTGGACTTTTTGCCTAAAAATACAACAAGCAGCTATATTTATATGTGTACTTTTAGAGTAATGAGGACGGAGTGTCTTAACACTACGTTCTCAAGTTCCCTCTACTTTCCCTAGTTCGTGCAGGATACAGTGTGAAGTTAAAAAAAACACATAGCTTGCTTTACCGGTAACCACATATCGATATGACTAGGTGCTTCCCCGTCCAACACAAGGTGCGACGTAATTTTATATTAGCTATCATGTAACATTTTACAATTTTAAACAAATATACAATAGGGATCTTCCTTACTATATACTTTTTGAAGTAAGTACAGTAGACGTAGGTTCGATTTTCTCTGGAGAACATGCTTATATTACTCTGATAGACAAAGCGCGGTGTTTAGTTAGTTGTATAGACAATTTTTTAACATTACATTATCTCTTTTTACCATGCTGTATACGGGATACAGTGTGAACCTACAATTGGTTTATAATAAAAATTATTGTATAATTTTGGTAAATTTGAGGCCGGTCGTGGCGCAGCGGCACGAGGTGTGACTGCAAAACCGACTGGTTGTGGGTTCGATCCCCACTCGAAGAGATGAAATATTTACTTAAATTTATATTTCCATTTCTTCGCTCTGGTGTCGAGGTTAAGCGCGTCGTTGAGTTCTGCCACTCAACACGCAATGCCTCCAGAATTCGGCAGAAAGTGGGGAACGGAGTGTCTTAACACTAGGTTCCCTCTGCCTACCCTGCTGTGTGCGGGATACAGCGTGAAGCTAATTTAATTTATTTATTTTTATTTATAATTTTGGTTCATATTTGAATACTATTCTCGCATACTTAATAGTTTTCCTCAAATTGATATCTCTTTAGGCTGCAAACGCACTGAATAGAAAATTTTTATATTGAAATAATAGATATCTAAGAAGAGTACGTATTATTTAGGTACACCACGGCATCTTATAATTTATAATTTTTTTTTTTAGAAAAAAAGACCG
The DNA here is from genome assembly GCA_013421005.1 of Heliconius erato x Heliconius himera. Lineage (NCBI taxonomy): Eukaryota > Metazoa > Arthropoda > Insecta > Lepidoptera > Nymphalidae > Heliconius > Heliconius erato x Heliconius himera. The sequence goes on along the minus strand of JAATLQ010020923.1, from coordinate 19,466 downwards.
CTCACGCTTTAATTCGAATTTCGCTTTTCGCTCAATTTTTGACAGATCGTGTTAAGTAACGCAACTTAACGCCGCCCTTTATTTACTAAGGACAGTATTACATTTTTTTTTAACTTCACAGTATATCCCTCATTACCAACGTCCAAAAATCAAAATATTTAATAATTCATTCCCCCGAGTGAGAGTTGAACCCATAACCGTAGCGTTTTCAGTCGCGTGACTGTGCCCCTGCGTCACGACGGTATAATTTTTACCTCATATAATTTTTATATTTTATATGTATTACTTTTAAAACCTATTTATTACTATTAAATTCTATTTGATTATTATTTTAAATTTAATTTAAAATTAAATGAACACTAAGCCTTATTTCGCCCGTACATATTACACTATTATTATAACAAATAACAATACATAATGTCATGTACATTATATATTGTTATTTGTTATATTATTACTTAAATAATTTTTTTGTTACTTATTTATACATGTAGTGTTGATGGTGAATAATAAAAAGTCTACTCACCGGTTTACTCTGAGTATATTCAACACCACTTTAAAGTACATATAGCTTGAACGCAAATAGTAAATCACGACACAGTTTATACAAAAGTCAACCACAAATATATATATAAAAGACAACACGGTAAATACTGATTTGGAAGGAAATAATAAAGAAAACAATGGAACGTATGTAAAGCGCATCGAGTGGCAAGCATCAACTGTTATAATTAAATATGCCGTCGACAAGAGGGTAGGCGTAAATATTACGACACCTTAGCGGTTCGGTCGACGGTAGCGTTCGCGCTTTCATATAAATAAACTGAATACGAATACTTACTACAAAATATATAAATTCTATTAAACGTATGTATGTTTGTATATAAATGATAAATAAATAAATTACAATATTGAAATACATAAATGACACATATTAAATAAACTATAAATATAAATAATAGTTCCTACATACATATGGAGCCGGACGCTAAATTAGAAACTTGTAATCTGAGATTTGAAAAATCTTAATGTTTTGAATTAGCTATTTTATAAAAGAAATACGACAAAATGGCGTATAATGTGTTAATTGTTATCTTTTTCCTGGACTATGTCATAATCTATATAATCTATATATATATAAAAGGACTTGTGCTGACTGACTGAGGTAAGACGCACGCAGAGCCGTAACCGCTCATGGTAGAAACATGAAATTTGGGCAGATGTTTATTTTCATATTCTCATAAGGACATCCACTAAGAAAGGAATTTGAAAAATTTTAACCCTAAAGGGTTCATCCCTTGGGGGTGAAAGTTTGTATGGAAAAAGTTTTAATCTGTACCGATTTATAAAAAATTTGAAATTCAGACTCTTAAAAATATTTCATTGAACACGTGTTTCATGATTTTTAAGAATTCACCCCCTAAGGCTTCAAATAAGGGGTTTAAAGTTTATATGGAAAAATCTTTAAATTGCCACCGATTTTTATAAAAAATTTAATTCAGACTGTTAAAAATATTTTACTGAACACGTGTTTCGTGGTTTTTTTAGAATTCACTTCTAATAAGCGGGCGAAGCCGCGCGCGCCCTCTAGTATAGATATAAAGATTTTTCGTTGTTGACTGACAGACAAACGACAGACGGAGATACTGCACTAGGGTAGATGAAATATGGCAAGTTAGGGAGTGTAGTGTAGTGTAGGGGAGCACTAAGAGAAGATTTCCCCAAATTGTGACGGGAACGGGAAGTAGCGGGATTTTCGTATAAATTTGAAGAAAAAAAAATCACAAAAAAAAAACATACCTATAGTATGTATTTTTTTATGAAATCTATAGTTAAATTATAAAATTTATAATTTAAGGTCAAGATATTAAGTACTATAGACATTTTATCAAAAAATATAATTATATCAACATATTAACATAATAGAATCTCTCGATTCGATACATATTCTGAACATTTGGCTCCACGCACGTCATGTCCGACGTCAGAGTACCAGCTAGCCTACATGTGGTGAGACTAAAAATAAATTTAGCATAATAAACAATTTAATTATAAACAATATAGTTTGGGAACTGTTGCTTGGTATGGTTTCTGAAGAAATTAATGTACATTATTTTAAGTAACACACAGTATCCTGCATATAGCAGGGGAGGCAGAGGGAACCTAGTTCACTCCATTCTCCACGCACCGCCCAATTTTCAAAAATATTTCTCCAAAAAAATAAATTATTAATATGGAGACAGCACTGTATACTGTGTACCAAGTAAACCTATATGTGATATATTATTAATATAACAAATACCTTTGAGAATATTGGAACTAGATCAAAATTTACACAAAGACCTAACGAATCCAATCACTAGCTCTTGGGAAATCAGAGTTGTTATAGATAGTTCAACTCAGTCGTGCGCGTGGCCCTATGTGTAGGTGCGCTTGTAAATATATAACTTTCATTTGTGTGGCAGTGACGCGCCAGCCGTCGTCCTAGCAAGACGTGTTTACATCGCTTTCTCTTACGGGTACAGTCCTTAAAAAAAATGTCTAGTTCTTCACAGAGAAAATGTTTAAGGAATGAGGTAAATATCTAATTTAAATATAATAATATTTATTTATTGTGATTCTATATACGGAAAATATATATCCTTGTTAACGTTTACGTATTACTTTTAGACTCGAAAAACCATTGCTAAGGTATATGAATTCCTGAAAAAAGATGCGAGAGATATATTGGAATTAGTAAGTGATCCAGTCGACATGTACAAAAGAAAGAAGAACAATACTATCGACATTTTGACATGGAGTCAGAATTCATAATTAACCTTAGTGAGAGCAGCGAATCGGAAAATTCATTATTTAAATTTTTAAATAGTAATTCAGAATAATGTTTTATCAATAAACATTAAAATACCAAATTATTGTTTTTATTTTAAGAACCTGTAAATAACTATTGGTACCTGACTGTACCTCTTGTCACGCAAACAAAGTCACTGTATATGTACAAGGTTTACCTACACAGAGGGCCGCGCGCACGACTGAGTTGTACTATCTATACCGTCTTTAATGGTAGAGACGTTGTTTCGAGTAAGAGTTAAGAAATATTTAATAGTATATAGATTTTTGTTCATTATAGCAAAACTTCACGCTTTGTCTTGTTATGAGACCAAGGAAATGAGAATAGTTCAATCCCCCAATTGGAAATCGAACCTGCCACTATCGCATTTGCTCTCAGACGGCGTTATATTGTGTATTATTTGCAACCAATGGGCTTACTACATATTTGTCAAAATATTCACGCGTCGTTTACCTTAAAAGAACAGCTGTAGATAGAGAAATAATAATGATAGGTCACTAAATTCTCCTATTTAGGATTCCGTATCCTAAAAGAAAAAACTCAACCCTTTTAGGCTCACTTCGCTTTCCTATCTGTTTGTTCGTCTGTCAAGACAATTATTTTCAAATAAATAAAATTAATAGCAAATATTATTTCTCTCCATAATCCTGAAATATAGAGATAATACATTAAAATAGTTATTTTAAGCAAAACCTAGGAACTGCTTACGTCATTTGTGGCGTCAAGTATGGCGTCCTCTATGAAATCACTCAGTGTGCCTAGTAGAGGTGGTCTGAAGGGCGCTGAGTTCCTCAATACACTTTTATGAGTACTGTGACATTATTAAAAGCTATCTTGACATAGTTGGACGCGGCGACAAACAAACTGCTTACGGGCTTGTATACCATAAAAATATGATTAAAATCGTTGTAGTTTTGAATATTTTCTCATACGAATTTGACTGTAAACGCGATGATTCTGTATTTGAATCCCACTCGGGGGATACTCTTATTACTTTTTTTTTACTCTTCATACTTTTATTTTCCCGCTCTGGTGACAAGACAAAACAATTCAAAATTTGCATGGAAAGTGAGGAAGTGTGGAAGGAACTCTAGGTTCCCGTTGCCCACTCTGCTTGCCACTATCCGCCCAATTTTCGAGACATTGTGTAAAATTATTAGTGGTAAAATTCAACGCCGTACCCTATCACAAATTTTTTTATATCTCTAAAATATAATAAACTAAAACCAAGAACACTCACGTTTCTACAGCAGCCACGTATCGATCAATACACGAACGATATATCTAACCCGATGTACCTACGATAATGAATGTATGGAATAACATTACCATTTTCCTAGTAACAATGTACTCGTAATATGAGATTCCCTTGTTTAACATATAATGAAATGGTTTTGGTTATTTTTGTCCGCGTGGTCAAATATAAATCACTAAATAAATGGTCTTTATGCCACGTTTAGGTAAGTGCCTGAGGTAGTTACCTCCTACCTAGTCGCAGATGCAGTGGATTTCATCAAAACAATTGACGTAATGTACGAACCTATGAAACCTATGTTTTAATGGAAATCGAGTGCCTTGACTCTAGTTTTCCAGGTTCCCTCTGCATTCCCTGCTATGTGCGGAATACATGGTGAAGCTAAAAATAACTAAAACTTAAACTTAAATAACTTATAGCCTATAATCTTTCCCGACAAGTTAATTAAAAATAATAATTTAGACATGACTTTTCTAATCTATATATATCTATAGGTAGGTATTAAATAGTATAGGTTCAGTGAAATCAATTCAGTATTTTAATTGTATAATAATTTAAGAAAAATTAGCTTCACGCTGTATTTTACACACATCAGGGTACGCAGAAGGAACCTAATGTTAAGATATTCCGTTCCCTACTTTCCGCCGATTTGCATTACAGTGTTTTTTTTTATAATCTAAGATTTTCGTAATAAGCCATAGTAATCTGAACGTATAAGTATGAAATACAAATAGAAAACATAATGCAATTCAGTTAATAAATTACAGTCCATTTTCCTTCCTTCTTATTCCACTTTCCTCATATTTATATTTATAGATCAGGATAATTATACAGTACTGAGAAAATTTAATTAATCAAATGAAAACCTTTATACTACAGTAAAACAGTACCTATTTGTAAACGCGATAGATTTAAATTTGATCCTCAATCCTCGAATAGCAGAAGAGAAGATTAAAGTTATAGTTAAGCATACTTTCTTCCCCATTATCGCCCAATTTCTGAGATATTATGTGTCGAGTGGCGGAACCCAACACAGTACTTTGTCTTGCTACCGGAGCTAGAGGCTCCGATTTTTTTTCGATCTTGAGGTTATTACTATTAGCCCTATTGGCTTTTTCAGCGACACCGGTGGAGAGGTAAGAGGGTACTGAAGAAATGCAAGCACTATGTGGCTGCCTGTGAGGAGTCGACGGCTGTAAGGGCGCCCCTGCGTGGAGAAGCCCCAACCGGCTTCGCGGTTTTTAACTAACTGACGATTATTAATTCAATATTATTTAAGTGTATTTAGGGAAAATTGATTAATTATTTACTATAGGTATCTAAACTGTTATGAAGTTATTAAATGGTTATTTAAATCTTTAAAATTTTATTAGATTTTACTCGCAACATTTTCATATTCAAAAATTGTTTGGTTATTTTACATCTACATAATATTATCTAGGTAGGCGGTAAGTACGGCAATTCCGGGATAAAAATAGCCCACTAGATACTCCACAACTCCCTCTACCTTTCAATGTTAGTCCCATAACAATGGGTTTCGATGTTCCGGAGATTAGCCCGGAGAAACAGGCAGACCAAAATAAAAAAATATTTGTTTGCATTTTGGTATAAGTAAATAACTATATGCACTTGGAGAAACATGGCTATTTTAAAACTACAGACAGATTCTTCCATTACATTCATATGTATCTATAGATAATCATGTCCCCAGATGAACATCGAACCAACAACCATCGCGGTTACAATCAATACGCTGCCCCAACGTGTCACAAACGGCTCGATATGAATAAGTATACATAGGAAATATTAAAAAAAAATATTTAAGTGAAATTTGAATCCCTTATGATTGTACGCAGCAAGTACTCTAACCACGACACCTAGTGTCTCGTTCAGTTTACTCAGCAAAACAAACATAAATTACGAAACACTACAATGTAAGTATTTGCTAATAAACTTAATGCATCGCTGAACAAACTGTAATACACATAATGATAACACATCTAAATCCTTATTTAATCTAAAACTTTCATATTTAGGTAATTTGAATTATGTACATATTATATTAAGGTTGCTAATAGCTTGATATGTTGATACCGTTTAGACGCAGTCGTTGTGCATTCGGTTGTCGATGATAGCGTATTCACATCTCAATATGTTATTGAGATTTAATATGGAGTTTATTAGAGCAAAATCGACTAAAACGTCTAAAAGAGTCTTGAAAATAGCAAGTTTAGAACGCAATGTTACCTAAACTAACCTAACTTTAGGTACCATCTGTCTATCCTGCTATATGCGGGATACAGCGGTAAGCTAAAAAACTGTAAAATTTTAGCGATATAAATACTCTCTGTTTATTTCGCTAAAATGCTGGTATTTGTATTAAGAAAATTTACTTTTAAAACACTCCGCTCTCCACTTTCCGTCCAATTTGAACTAAAACTATTAATACAATCCATCATATATGAAAATAATGATGTATATAATTCTGTTCATTCGGTAGTACGCAATTGCATAGGAATGAGGCAATCACGTACACCGCGTGCATGCTAATACACTGTTGAATAATGTATACGAAAACGTCCTAATGTCGTCTATACTAAATATATGTTCTTGGACAGATATTTTGGGAAGTTTGTATAGGAATATTAGGGGGAAATGGGAACCTAATAAAGTTAAGAAACTCCGATTCCATTAAGACATTTTCTTTCCCCACGTACTGTCCAATTCTGGAGACATTGCGTGTTGAGTGGCGGAACTTAATACCGCAACTGCCTTGTTATACTAGAGTCTTTAAAATTGAGGAACAATATCTCAATCTTGTCATTTGCTAAAAACTCATTGACTAGAAATATTTAAGGCTCAAATCTAAAGTAAATGTAATGGCAATAATGGTAATAACAAAATATATGAGTAATCTGTCATTATATTTATCAACTTAGCAATCCTTTGTTGTTCTTGTCTCCATTTTCAATCTATTTAAATGGTATTCTAGCAAATATCCACTTGGAATTAGGGGCCCGTCGTGTCACAGTGGCACAAGTATGTGACTTCAAATATAGGATGGGTTGTGAGTTCGATTCCCACTCGATGAAATGATAAATTTAACATTTTTGGTGCTGAGACCAAGTGCGGCGTTAAGTCCGACACTCAACACGCAGTGCCTTCAGAATTCATCGGAAGATTTCAAGGGAAATGTCTTAAAAATAGGCTGCAATACTATATGCAGCGTTAAACTGGAAAAAAATAGAGGCTTATATAAATAACCATCAGTAATATTGACTTCTTCTTCGTAAAGATATTGTGAGCCTCTCTGTTGAGCAGACTATTGAAATGGCCTGTGCTGAGCTAGAGCATTTCATTGTTGTAAGTGTATACAGACGTCCCACTGGGTTATATGAACACTTTGAAATAATTTTAGAACAAGTGCTTGTAAAGTTATCTGGGTCTAAGAAATTAATAGTTGTATGTGGTGATTTTAATATTAATTTACTAGAAAATTCCACCATTTGCACTAGATTCAGGTCACTACTTAATTCATATAACCTAGACAATCTATTTCTAGAGCCAACAAGAATCACTCATTGTACCGCTACTTGCATTGATAATATTTTTACAAACTCTGTGCCATGTAAAAAATCAATAATTAATATGTTAAGTTCAGATCATTGCGGACAGTTGGCTTCCTTTCACCTTGGCAAAAAAAAATGATAAAAATAAAAAAATTGTTTGTATACCGATGACAACTAGTCGTATAGAAAAGTTTAGAAGTAATATAATAACAAAACTTAAATATTTAAAACATACTAATAAGCCCAATTTACTATATGAGAATTTTTTCAATGTTATACAGAGTGAGTTCAAAGCTATATTTACTTCCAGAACAGTTAATTCCAGGAGTTTCTTGTCATTCAAGGATTGGGCGACTGTGGGAATTCATAAGAGTAGACAAAGGTTATATGAACTTTATAGTGAGAAAACGTATAACCATAGTGAAACATTTATTAATTATGTTAAATCTTATTCTAAATTATTTAAAAAAGTATGTTCCATGGCAAAATCGTTACATATTAAAAACAAGATTAAAAACTCATTTAATAAAATTAAAATGACATGGGACATAATAAATTGTGAAACTGGAAAAGCCAGGGATTGCAATTATGAATTTAAATTAAGAATTGACAATGGCTTAACCAGCTCGGACCAAGAAGTTGCCAGTGTTTTTGAAAAATTCTTTGCTGACATTCCAGTCTCCACAACCAAAACACTTATATCTTCCACAACAGTCGCTGAATCTTTACTTAAGGAGAACGTAAACAAATGTGATATAGATTTTAAATTTAAAGTGGTCAACTCAAGAGACATTGTTAAGACATTCAAGTCCCTAGATATTAAGAAAACATCAGATATATGGGGAATTTCTGTTAAATTAATTAGTCATATAATAGACGCTGTTGCTCCTTACCTCGCGACTGTATTTAATAATTGTATAGAGTATGGTGTGTTTCCTGACTTAATGACATTTAGTAAAGTCATACCTATATTTAAATCAGGTAGTACATCCGAACCCAACAATTTCAGACCTGTATCTATACTACCCTCATTTAGTAAAATCTTTGAGAAAATTATTTTAAATCAAATGCTGATGCACTTTGACTCGCATCAGCTTTTGCATGATAAACAGTATGGCTTTACTAAAGGTCGCTCGACTACTGATGCTGGTGTAGGACTTATAAAAAGTATATATGAGGCTTGGGAGGGATCGTAGGATGCTCTTGGTATGTTCTGTGACCTGTCTAAGGCCTTTGATTGCGTTCAGCACTCTACATTGGTCATGAAGCTACACCATTACGGCATAAGAGGATGTGCACTCAATCTTCTGACCTCTTATTTAGCTAACAGAGTTCAGAGGGTTGATGTAAATGGCAAGAAATCTCCTGGATCATTTGTCAGTATGGGGGTCCCACAAGGGTCTATTCTTGGTCCTTTTTTTATTTTTAATATATATAAATGATTTGCCATTTTTAGTGGGAAAGAACCATGATATAGTATTGTTTGCTGATGATACTTCATTGATTTTTAAAATAAAACGACGACAAAACATATATGACGATGTAAACAATGCTCTATCGAAAGTAGTACATTGGTTTAATGTTAATAACTTACTATTGAATAGTAAAAAAACTAAATGTATAATCTTCAGAACACCTAACACAAAAATTGTTAAAGCTGATGTACTCTTGAATGGTAAAGCCGTGGATCCTGTCGATTCTACGGTGTTTCTCGGTATCACCATTGACTCTAAATTACAGTGGGGACCTCATATCGATGGATTGGCGAATAGACTTAGCTCAGCAGCTTTTGCGGTTAAAAAATCAGGCGATTAACTGATGTGGAAACGGCTCGCCTTGTTTACTTTAGCTACTTTCATAGTATTATGTCCTACGGCATTCTACTTTGGGGTAATGCAGCCGGTATTAAATCAATTTTTGTTTTGCAGAAGCGAGCTATTCGC
>JAATLQ010020919.1:26642-61178 GCA_013421005.1 Heliconius erato x Heliconius himera | reverse complement strand
AGATTTAAAAAATATAGCTAAATAAATAGAATATAAACTGGCTTGCTATGATTTGTGGCTGGAAATGTTGCTGTGTGCACTAAAGCGAAACGACTGCACAACTCGGGAAAATGTAATATTACCCCGACTGTTCGAAATGTATCACACCACGAGAACAAATTATTTAATATTGTTGATGTTGATTGTTAATAAAATGCAAATAATGTAAATATCAAAATAAATTCTGTATTTGTATTTGATATTGTGTTTTTATTGCTTTTAGAATTACATAGTTAAGTTTTAAAAGGTTGATAACAAACAAACAATTAAGTTTAGAAGGTTGACTTTTAAACTTGATTGATTATTTTATTTGATTAATAATAGGAATTTTTAACCGTCGTGGCGCAGGTGCACGATCGTGAAGATTGTTGGCTTGATTCCCACTCGGGGAATGAAATATGTAAAATTAAATTTTCCTCGCTCTGGTCAAGGCAAGACATACAAAGCGCGTTTAGTTCCGTCACTTAACATGTACCCAATACCTGCAGTCATTAGCGTATCTAGAGATATTTTCTGATGGTAAAAAAACCGACTCACGTTAAAATCAGACTCACGCCGTATCCCGTCTATAGCAGGGTAGGCAGAGGGAACCTAGTGTTAAAACACTGTGTTCCCTACTTTCCACGGAATTTTTAGGGGCATGGCGTATTGAGTGGCGGCCTTGGTATCAGAGGGAAGGAATTGAAAATATTATTAAATTATAATTGCACCGAGTGGTGGGAATCGAACCCACAACATAGCGTTACGGTCACAGCCTTGTGCTCTTCGAAATTAAAATTCATTTTTCCCATAGAATCTACATATATACAATATGCGAAGCTGTAGTAAGTAGAGTTAGAAAAATTAAATTTTGAAATCAATAAAAAAATTATTGAGGCCGGTCATGGCGCAGCGGCACGAGGTGTGACTGCAAAACCGACTGGTTGTGGGTTCGATCCCCACTCGAGGAGATGAAATATTTACTTAAATTTATATTTCCATTTCTTCGCTCTGGTGTCGAGGTTAAGCGCGGCGTTGAGTTCTGCCACTCAACACGCAATGCCTCCAGAATTCGGCAGAAAGTGGGGAACGGAGTGTCTCAACACTGGGTTCCCTCTGCCTACCCTGCTGTGTGTGGGATACAGCGTGAAGCTAATTTAATTTAATTTCAATTTTTAAAAAAAATATATCATTTCTTCCACGCCAGACATTGCATCCTCATAACTTCTGCTAGGTCTTATATGTCATTTGACTTAATTAATTAATCTTTCCGTTATATCATCATGAACAGCCGTTTATCAGTATTTTCCTATTTTAACTGCTTGAACGTAGACATTTTTCCATTCTTGTTCTTTTAGCTTTCACTTTTATAAATCCAAAAAAAAAATATCAAGTAATAAATAAGTGACGCTGATATCATGGTATGGTATGGTTGCTTGATTATGGCGTTCCTAGTGTGCCAGTTGAGCACATATCACTTCGCCAGTGTCACGTTGTGTAACGCTGATATTACAGAGGTGGAGGACGGTCTGCAAAAAATAGGCCTAGACAAGTTTAGGACAAGCAAGTGACGTCTCACCTACGAGTACATTATACAGATAGTAACGTGGGTTGTTTTTGCCAATTTTCTTTAAAAATCCATTTATTTATTTTTTTCAAAAAATCTGATTCTCAAATATCTGCCAAACAATTGAAAATCAGCTAACATACGTGGGGGTGAAATGGATAGATACTGAGGTCTTCTACCCATAGATAACCGTTGACTGCATCACTTACATTGTCAGTCAGTAAGATTTTAAATAAAAAAAACAACATTTAACATGTAAATATTTTATTCATTTAAAACTATAATAAATACTCATCATAAAATCACAATTCACATTACACAATTAAAAACAAATTCTTAACAACTCTTGAACGGACAAATAAATATAAATACATAATTTCTATTGAATAAAATAAAAAGCATAACTTGACTAGATTTCTCGAATTCAAATATACAGTTCTTGTTGTATATCAAAATTAGAAATATTTTAGAACTCAGATAAAAAAAAAATATTGATAAAACACAACTTTGATTCATTTAAAATTGAATTGCGCATATGTCGTATCTAATGAATAGCTTGTTTCTGTAGAAGTTGTTACTCTAAAACAAACGTTTAGCACATTTTCTACAGATTCTCTTTATTTTAAAACACCTTAATATAATTAGTATGATATTTACTTTCGTTCTCTATGAAATTTAAATATTTTTGTTTAAGAATTTTATTATAATTATGTATTGCTTTGGCCAATACAATAATGACAATGTAATATATTATCTTTTTATTACTTTATCTTTAGATAAATAGATTTATCTATGGTTTGAAATCTATGCTCTTTGAATTAATCCAATTCGAGTGGCACAGCATCTGAGTTTAAACGTGAAGGTTGTGGAGTTGATCCGAAAGGGATTTAGAGAAACCTGGTTAATTAGGTCCTGGGGATTGTAGGGAATTCCAATGAGGTCCCGGTACTTTGTCGTCGAATTACCTCTGTTAATGGGTCTGTTGAATCTGGTTAAAGGAGATGTTATTTCTAGGATATTGTAGATGTTTACCTCTATAATTGGGGATCAGTATCTTCCTTTATAAGGGAGACATTTTAACAGGTAGGGACAGGTTTCGACACGTTTATTCATATTTTTTTTAAAGTAAGCGAGGACCTCTGTAAATGATACAACTATAATTTTAAGCCTGTCTAATTGGAAATCTGAATAAATGAAAACGTTTTTAAATGGTACTAAAATCCTTAGTCCCTTGACATTTCAATTAAAAAGGTTTCACTGTATTATCAATTCTCCATCGATTTTTTTTCGTTTCTCTGTAAAGGTAAGCCAAAGAATAACATTGAATTCCACCACTAACACAATGTCTCAAAACTGGACTTAGTTAATAGTATTTAAATGACATTATTTTATCCATGATCTAAATCTTTTCTTCTCAGTTTTATTATAATTTTTTCCATTAGTATTTAGATGACAATCCATGTAATAATGACAATGAAAATGAAAAATATATGGACATTATCCATTTTTTGCTTTATCTTTATTTCCTTTTGGTGTCTTTTTAGGCCTCGATATCTTTTTGGCAGATCCTATCGACACTTTCCTCTTTTCTTCCTCCATAAGTAATGGCGGCAGAGACACTTTCCGTAAATTAAACTGTGGTACACTATTACTAGTTCTTGCCACTTCATTTGTATATAAAGGTTCAAGCCGAGCCAATTCCCTATGTCTTGCTGTTAACACTCTAACATTCATCAACTTATTATTATCAGACGCAACATAATTCCTAGGATCTAGAGAAACAAAGGATTTGGCACTGTTTCGTTCACAGTGTATAGAAGATTCCGGTCTTTTCCTCATCCATCTCGACGAGGCCAAATCAGATCTAAGTATTGAAGCATTATGTCTTTTCTTATGGGACGGACTTCTAATATGTATTGGTGTTATGTGCAATAATGAACAAAAACTATCCGACAAGTCGAAATTCTCTTCCAATTTAAAAGAAACCTTTTCCCTTGATAGTTTTGGTTCATGTAAAACGTCACCATTAATGGGAATTCTAGGGGAATTTTGTGGGGTAACATCAGTACTGCTTTGAGACAGTCTTTCTTCACTCTCACTGAACTGTTCATAGTCACTGTAATGCATAGCAATTACTTCTTCATGATCCATTTGTCGGTAGCATATACGTTTTTCTGGTAATTGTATAGATTTACCAATGACCCTGAAGTGTTAAATTATACTTATACTTTTTTTATTATAATAACTTACATATTCTAGTTTATAACAATGTTTTTTTTTTTGTATTTTAATATAACAATGGTTTTTTTGCATTTTAAAACTCATTTAAATAAAAAAATAAAATAGTTATTAAATAGTTTATTAGCACCTGGAGAATATTTACGCTTTTCTATTTCAATCTACAATTATATTTTAGAATATTAAGATACTGGCACTAAATATTTTAATATAAAAAACCAAACCAACCAAATTCTAAAGAATGTATGGGTTCAAATATCGTAACAGTAACATTTTCATATGTATTTTTTTTACAAAAGTATGTAAAAAACGAATAATACCTTAGTTGAGGATGCAACTGCCTCCATTGTTTACACTCTTCAAGAATCTGAGGTCTACTACTCTTTTCTCCAACTTCGTCGTACAAAGTTCTCTCAATTTGCTCCCATTCGTATGTTAATTTTTTCGTAGCTTCTGCCGTATTTCTTCTAAAGGCTGAACCAGAACTGCTGTCACTTTCCTCACTTCGAAAATCTGGTGTACCTAAAATATTACGATTGACATTGCATAAGTACTAGCAAGTCACCAGCGGTTTCGCCCGCTTGAACAACATGATTATTTATTCAATACACTGAATTACTTTGTTTCCTAATATTTTATGCTTGAAGCGCGCTTATAGTGATTTCTAAAACTTTAAAAATCTTTGATATCATATTATCGTAATACTTATAATATCGTAATTTATAATTGTTTTAGATAAAAATACGACCTAAATTGCTATTTAAGATCGATTTAGTAGTTTCTTATAAATATATATACCAACTTTTTTCTTAGAGCGCTTTGCAAGGTGGTGACACATTTTAAACCTATTACATAAACACAATTACATTAACAGACTTAATGAATAAACAACTGGCCTTGATAAAGATTAATTCCTTACGATACTTTTTTCTGAATTTTTGTTACAGAGTATCAAGTTGAACAAAATATATGTTTTTCCATAACTTTTATTAATAACTTTTTTTTAGCTTCAGACTGAATCCCTCACACAGCAGAATAGGCAGAGAGAATTTGCGAACTTAGTGTTCTTCGTTCCCGTTAAGGCACTTCCGTTTTTTTTATGGAAAAGACAAGGTAAACGAGCGTTCGGGTCACCTGATGGTAAGTGATCACCGCCGTCCACGGCCCCACGCGACACCGGAGGAGCTACAGATGCGTTGCCGGCTTTTAAGGTAGAGATAGATGCGCATTCCACTGTTCCGTGTTGCGTGGAGGGACTTCCTACGGAACCGCACAGTAGTGGAGTGCCACGTATCCAGATGGTGTGGATGATATTTAAGCTTGTGGCGTACTGTGCGGTTATAAAATTCGGCGGCAAGTAACAAGTCAAACACCTCTTCAGAACACTCCCCATGATAAATGCGATGGATTGCATGCATGCGATGCGAATACAATTCGAGCGGCTCTATGTTGTATGCGTTTAAATGGGTGAAGTTGATACTGGGGTGCCAGCCCAGAGATGAGAACAGTACTCCTTATGAGGCCGAACCTGGGCTCTATACAGGGCCAATCGGTGTTTTGGTATAAAGTACGTTCACGCTCTGTTGATGGCCCCTTGTTTCTTTGAGGTCAACTTGGCCTTGCTTTCCAGATGATCGCGATACTGGCATTCACTCAAAACGCTAAGGCCCAATGTGCTAATACTGGGCGCGGCTATAAGGGGAGTGTTTTGGAAGACTAACGATACGACAAATGGGGTTTACCACAATATCAGCTAGAATCACTTATTTATACAACGCCGTTTGAATCGGTGAGGATCTAATAATCTGTAAAAGGCTTGACACTTTGACTAAGCCATGATTGTACCAAAGTTAATTCATTTCTGACCAGTAGTTTTTGCATAATTCGTGAAAAAACTAATAGATACCATGACAAACAGAAAAACAGACATTCAGACAAAAAACTCTACTCAGTAATTTTGCCCTGTGTTATATATCTTTCATGTGCACATTTGACTCTTCTGTCTTTCTATTATATGTATAGAATATGAAATATATTATATAATATAGTTAATAGATGTTATATACAAAATACGGCCGAGCCTTCGGCCAAACTGAAACTAAGTACTTGTTAGGTGTCACTCTAATTACTGTGACCTGGAGTTATGGAGTCAGTTTATTAATATCAAATTATAAAAATCAAATTATTTATAATAAATGCAGGTAAATCTTGCATGGAAAGGTTTTCATAGTTGAATATATACAAAAATACTTTAAATTTGATTTGTTTGTAGTAAAAAAAAACATTTTATAGGATAGCGTCTACAGCTTTGGGAATGACAAAGAATAAGAGTGTGGTTAATTCTTGTTTTTAAACAAAAGTTATTTCAGATATTATTATGAGAGCCCATGTATTTGATAAGCTACACGATATAAATTCAAAGCTTATGTTATTATATTAACCATTATTAAGTGTTATTTCAAGTTAAGCATACAAAAATATTTTTAGAAGATGTATAACAATTATAAATATGAATGTAGCTAGGTTTGAACCAGGGTCAATTGTAAACAGTCTAACTGCTTTCACCAATAAATCATCAAGAATTCTCATCCTACAACATAAAAATTTTAATATGGTTCAAAAATAAATGGAACAGGCAAGAATTTTATTAAATTGGGGTTCACTATGTAATATCTTAAAATGAATAGTTGAAATATCACTTATTTGATATTGAATGAAAAAGGACAACACTTAAATTATTTGATTTCAATTGTTCCATGTGAAATTTAAAGAAATAACATTGTGGTCTTAGTTGGCTCAGTCCCTATCATCGGCTAGATTCAACACAAGGTTTATGTCAAGGTATGCTTGGTAGATTTTTATCTGAAATTGGATGATCTGTTTTTATTACTTGTGTAAACAAAATCTGCCACATAATATATAATAATATATAAGGTTTTCGTAAACAACTCA
Source organism: Heliconius erato x Heliconius himera (assembly GCA_013421005.1). NCBI lineage: Eukaryota > Metazoa > Arthropoda > Insecta > Lepidoptera > Nymphalidae > Heliconius > Heliconius erato x Heliconius himera. The sequence goes on along the minus strand of JAATLQ010020919.1, from coordinate 54,403 downwards.
TATATTTCAAGACAATAAACATATAGCATATATGCATACTTTGTGTGTGTATTTTAAAAACCATTAACACAAAAATCCCACAGATTTTTTTGTTCTGCTGAGTTGTTAGCATTTACAAACTTTGTAACATAAAAACATATATAAATAAAACATAACTACAATTTGCCAAAAACCTATCAGAGAATACAAAAATTTCATAAAGTAAATTTTCTTTAACATTTTATTGCCCAAACATAATGATTTAATAAAAATAATTTTGTATCTCGAAAATGATAAAACTATGGACCATGCAAAGGGTACCCTTTGCATAGTCCTTAGTTTTATTAAAAATTAGAGAAATAACATTGTGGAACAGTCAAGACAAGTCGGGACAGACAGATAAGAAATTCAAAAAATGTATATTTAAAATAAATAAATCAGCTTCACGCTGTATCCCGCACACAGCAGGGTAGGCAGAGGGAACCTAGTGTTAAGAAACTCAATTCCCCACTTTCTGCTTGCTTTCTATTATTCTTTTTAAATTTCACTCTATCCATTTTTGTCAAAATTACTAAATGTATAGACAAAACATTTTTACTGTTTTATTATATATATAGAGATAAAGATTATCCTTTATTCCTTAAAATTTATTTTGTATGGCTTATATCTCGAGAATTGTTGGTAATCACCACTTGTATTGACTGTTTCAGTTTTTAATTATATCATATATTCAAAATTTTCAGTTTTAGCCAAACCTGAGAGCAAAGCCAAAGGTTCGGTTTCAGCTGAAAACCTTGTTTCAATCGGACACTAGTTTACAAATTATTTTGGCAAACTTCTCTTAATATTTAGTGTTAGTTGTATTTCAATTGAAATAAAATAGTTCTATCAATTAAAGTATTTAGTTCAACAAAATTGCTACAATTTTTTTATTTAATTGGCTAAAACTTTGGTTTATGTTATAAGTATATGTTTAATATAGATAATCTTATTAGAACATGAAAATAATTCAGATTAGCAAATAAATAACAGTTTAGTAGTAGTTCAAGCCGGCAAAGCCCTGAGCGGGTTGCCAGCAAATATTATATCATTATTGCACTAAATAAGTGAATTATATGTTATTTAAGCATATGAGGGCATCATAGCCCAACAGAGCGCTGTCTGACAATAAACACAATAGTTGTGTCAATAGTTCTATTTCCAGTGAAAGAGAGAATGGAGCACCATCTTTTCTTTATTTCTTTCAAATACCAGAACCATATATAAAGAAAACCAGAACCACATATTATGACTTATTTCCAATTCCTACCTCTGGCATGACAAAAGAAATATCTGGACACTAAGTCCGCTCTATCTATACTGCTATATTATGGGATTGATGGAATATAGAAATTTCATCATCATTAATAAAGAAAATAATATTTTTTAACTATTATATTATTTAGCATATAAAAACATTATACAAACCTGTTTCACTTTCTGAAAAAAAGTCTGAATATGGAGTACTAGTTCTTTCGGGGCTATCGTCGCCATAAGGTGGTATTTTATAGGAGTATTTCAAGTTTCGATTAGCCAAAACGGTTGTATTAGCGGAAAGGGGAGGCAGCTCTTGACGATAATCAAATTTTTGTTGATTTATTTGCGGCAGGTAATCAATAAGTTTACTAATATTTCTTTCCCGGGCAGATAGTATATAATTGCGAGCCGACATAATAGATTTACAATAATTTGTAGTTGCTATTTATTAACATTTTCAGTGGATTCTATTTTAAATTATTTTATTACTTTACTAAATAATTTTTAAATTTAAGCAAACAAACAAATCAACACAATTGGCAAATATTTTTTTACTTTCTGTCATATTATTTAATATTGTCGTTCACACGCTTGACAAACCTCGCCAAGTGTCTACCAGCACAAGCATATAAACGGGGTGCTTGGTTTAACTTATGCTTCGCGCCACATTGTAGTATTGATTTACACAATCATGGAAGCAATGAAAAATACGTTGGAAGAACTAATTAAATGCCTCTAGTTCTTCCACAACAATCCCAACATCAGGTATACCAATAGGGGTATACCAATTAGGGGTCGCAATATCAGACCATTCAAACAAAAAATGTATTTTCGATAATGACTTAAAAAAAATCTCGGTAACCCGGTTTTTTTCGATATTCTTGGGATTTCTCATAATTAATAACTTTTTCTTCTTATTCTTATTTATCTTGTTGTTTGTAAATTAAACTTAGGCGAGTATTTTCCGAGAAATAGTAAATGAACTAATATTAAATAAAAACATTACTAATTATCATAAACAGTTTAATGATAAATCAGTTTAGTCTCATATTTATTAATAAACATTAAAGATAGAGAAAGAGAGATTAAATTTTAATCAATCCACACAACACTGGCACTGATCTCTGTGCAATCTGGCCATAAAAAGTCATCAAAGTGTTAATTTGTTTAATCAAACTACCGACTACCGAATGGTCTTAGTTGGGGGGACTTGTCAGGGAGTACGTCGGCAAGGCTGCTGAGCCATATGACATGTTCATGACGTTTTGGACACGGTCTTCGCAAGACAGAGAGAAGAAGAAGAAGACAGAGGAAGAAAATATTCTAAGAACCTGTATTGCGTCTGATCTCACCGTCGTGAATAAGTTCTTCCAAAAGAATTCTCAGCACCTTATTACGTTTAAGAGTAGGTCACGCTCAACGCAAATTCACTACTTGACCAGACGGTGCCAGAAATCGGGTAACTAAGTGTAAGGTCATTCCAGGTGAAAGCCTGTAAATATTGTCTTCTTATCTATAATAAAGTAACCGAGAAACGTAGGTCTCGGATCAAGATCAATGGTGGTTGCTGACTGGACCGATGTAGACCGACTTACTGGCAAAGGTGAAATGTATAATCTTTCGACTAACATCGAGACTGCTCAGTATGCTTGGGATCGAACTCAGTCGGCAATCATTGCGGCAAGCGAGTTCTTGGCGTTTTAGGGGAGGACGTGTCATCGACAGGGAGTCATGGTGGTGAAATGGCAAGGTGCGAGAGGTGATTTGTGAAAAGGCTGCATTAAAAAAAATGCAGTAATCCAACTCTCCTGAAGACAAACTTGAATACATAGTAGCGAAACGTACCAGTAAAAGTAGTGAGAGTTTATTACCACTACATGATCAACTTGAAACTATCGAGGGGCAGAAGCTCATATAAAAACTGGCACGTCCCGGCATAAAGCGACGTAAGATATAGCATCTTTGTCTGAATCTCCCAGGGCACGCTGCAGTCCGGCCTTTGTAAAGGAGAGATGGGAGATTATGATATCCAAGCCCGGATAATAACTACCTGGGCCGAATGGCGGGACATTACAAGAACATTAACCGACCATTTCGTTTATACAGCAGCTACGGCAACGGCAGCGGGCAGAATACTGGCCAGCGCTATCTAGAGCTTGTCATGGAAATGAATATGTTAAGATGCATGTGCGGCGATCTGACCACATATGTAACAAAACAACACTACATTCAAGGTAGTCTTGGGGTCCGTGACGTATCTGATAAAAGCTCCAAGAGCGTCAGAGATGATCGATGACCGCGGCAGTAGGAACTGTGTCAGATGGAAGTGCCTTGCTATGTGTGTCCCTGGAGTGAGACCTCCCAGACGCCAAAAGAAGCGCTGGTTTGATTACGTGGCACAGGACATAGAGCAAATGGACTTACCACCGAGGATGTTAGAGATTGGGCAAAGTGGAGTAGATTGAGCAAGAAGGCAGATCCTGGCATTATATATGCCAATGACGCCAATTAATGCCAAGGAGAAGAAGAAGAAAAGTTTCAAAGAGATGTTTAGTCACAAGCAACTGTATCATGTTGCATAGTCAAAATAGTCAGATTAGGACAAAACATAACAAAACATAATTTTAACAGCTAGACGATTGTGATGCCAACCGAGAAAAATATGTATAAGCACGGAATCGTTGCAATACATCATTTAGAGATGCACAAAGATGCCATGTCTAAAGCTCCGTTGAAAACGGCGACACTGTAAAACTTGGATGTTTCTATAATCACTGGGAGTGGGTAAATCACGTCAATTAGTTTCGTCTAACATTTATGTCGATCTCCTTAATAAACATTTACAGCATTAACACAGAATCTAATTTAATTGATACTGATTGTAAGAAGCAGACCATTAATGCTTTTTCATTAGCCGCAATTCTCACTTTCAACCGTTTTACTTCGGCTCTTTCGCTGAATGTGATGTTAAAAGGAATATATAGTCCATATCCTTGTTTTCGTTTAAAGCTCAAGTGGCTCTATATACACTATCGCCAAAATTTACGCTTTCTTACCTTCTTGTACTGTGTATTATTTAGTCCTACTGCTCTTTCTTACTTGAGGGATAAATTAGTTTTCATTAAAAGGGTATCAAGTTATTCTATTGCGCTACCCAACATTGTGTATGCCCGTTGTAACTGATATCCCAAACACGTTTAAAAATATTATTTAATAATGCATAACACCTTGGCTCGTGATGTGTCTTGTGGTTAAAATCGTTTATAGTTGTGATCGCGAAGAACCCTAAATCTTTTAGCGATTCAGAGGTAACAGTGTTAAGAATTTTATTTATGCCATTAGAAGATATCGCTTTAATAAAATATTTGCCATCAGGAGTATATTCAAATAACTGAAACTCGACAATATAACATTGTCATAACTCGATGCTCTTCCGAGGAAAAGCCAAGAGCGCGTCCTATCTTCCTCTCCACTATAACTGCGAACTAGTTATAATAAAAGGAAGAAAGAGTACGGGCCCCTCCCCGCCCCTACACCGTGAATTCCTACCAGACTGCGGCTGCAACAGTCTTATTGAACTTTCCGGGACGCTTATGTGATCTTTCTGAAAGTACTTGTTACGCTTATTTATATTAGGATTGTATTAGAATGTTGATTCGTGATGTTCATTGATTTATGAGATCAATATAAGTCGTTGCATTGAACGCACTACCACAAGGCGGCCGATATGTTAAATAAACGCACGGCACACACCCCGCTGCTGTCTCGTTTGTACTCTATATTAAAAGAAGTTGTTAGGCACCCGTAAGCGGACACTACTACATATACCAGAGTTCCAGGACATAAAATAGCACCACATACTTTTATGCGACGGGCGGGCACCACATGGCAATTTTATCTGAAAATTTAATCTTATTTTCAAGGACTTAAAAGCTTAACCTTCACTAAAACTATAATCTTAACTTAAGTAGATTGTTTATGTTCATATATATTTTATTATCATTTATATTAATTCATGAAGTAATAATGTTTTTAAACGTATCATAAAAAAAACATTTTAATCATATATTATTATATGTTTTTTAAATGGACCAAAAAAAAATTATGAATAAAACTTCATTTCACGCATTCTTCTATATAAAATATATTCCTCACTTTGATTTGCCAGTCTGTTCCAAGTCGGCGTATTTTGCACATGTCAAAGTATATTTGACAGGGTGAAGAATACTGCAGTTAAAAATCGATTTTTTGACCGCACTTACAAAATTATTAAATTTTGTAAATATTAATTAAGAAATTCTATAAAATGTCGTTAGTAAAAAGCAAGGATGGTGACAAAAACCAAGATGAGGTAAGTTAGGTATAATAGCTGTACACTATACATTAAATTACAGATTACATTTTTTATTGTAATATTTTTGTCGGGTATCTTTTAAGTATTCACTAATTTATTAATTAAGAATAACAAAAAAACAACTTTCTATGTAACATAACAAATAAAATTTAAAGTGACATAAATTTTAAAGCTTTTCGTTTTATTTGAATTATAATTTCTTGTTTAAGAAACTACTGATGCCTTTTACTTACATCCAACAAGTGCCTGGAAAACAAATTCGATCGAAACTTACATTGGCATTCAATTATTGGTTAAGAGTTAGTGATGACAAGCTCCGGGCCATTGGAGAGATAGTTCAGATGTTACACAATTCCAGCTTACTGTAAGTATTTGTTGTTGTAATTTTATCTGTGAAAAAGGTTTTTATACATATCATTCATACGTTGAGGCCAGTCGTTGCACAGGGGGACAAAATTGTGACTGTAAAGGAGACTGGTTGTGGGTTCAATCACCACTCAAAGCAATGAAATATTTACTTAAATTTATATTTCTATTTCTTCGTTCTGGTTTCAAAGCAAAATGCGGCGGTGAGTTCCGCCACTCAATATGCAATGCCTTCCTTCTGCTAATCAGCAGGGTAGTGTGCCAGATACAGTGTGAAGCTGATTTTAATTCATTTGTTTATGTATGCCACTGGCATTCTGCATAATTCCTAGCCAATGTTTAAAATACTTGGAGCAATGTATGAAATGCTATAAATATTATTGTCCATTACATACTCTACATAGGTCATGAATACAATTCCTAGAGATTGTATAGAGCACCTCCTATTTCACCCACAATGTCTAAAATGTAGTAGATCTTGGTCTATATTGAGTTTTTATGTGCAAGTTAGGTTCTGTAGCTGTGGTGGCATTAGTATGTAAGTACCAATAAAAATCTTCCTGCTCGTACATCCATCCCAAATATGCTGTATTGTCCCATAAATATTGTAAACAATACCTGATTATGCAGATTGCCGGTAACATGAACATTTGTAAAAACGTGGCAAAATATAAAATAGTTTATATAAAATGTTTTCATAGTTTTTTCTAGATTTCAAACTATCTCTTATAATATCTTGAATATTAATTAAATGCTGTGTAATTGTATATATTTTATATAAGTGTTTTTATGTTATTGTAGTACAAGTAAAAACTCCCACAGTTTTTCTAATCTGTTAATGTAACAATATTGTGGACTATTATAATTATTTTATATAAGTAATTGCAAATTAAAATATTCTAACTGCATTAATCATATTGTTTTTTTTATATAAAAGTAGTTTTTGGAAAATGTGTTGTGTGAAATGCTTTTTAGTAGCTTTTGCTCACAGGTAGACCAAGGTTGCCTTCATCTGTTAGTAAATTATTATATTTTGCTTTATGCTGTATCCCATACATAGCAGGGTAGGTGGAGGAAACTTGGAAACCCAGTGTTAAGACACTCCCTTACTCCATTGCTTTTCTTCTCTTCACTTCTGTTCCCCACTTTTTTTAGTTTACATACTATGTAAATAGACAACTATATGCATTATTTTATTTCGATTTTTAATTATATATTTTTTTGGTAAATTTATACATTCAAGGATAATATATTTTTAACTTATAAATTACTCAGCAACCACTTTTAAAATGTATTAAAAATCAACAACGCAACAGTTGTGGGTTCGAAATATAGGACATTGTATGTAGATCATTTAATTTCCTACAAGAATATATACTGTTTTTATACGCAAGAAAATTTCTCGTTGTTATTTATATTGGAAATCTAATAGTGTGATGAGACACCTTTTAATATAAAAATTAAGTACTACCTAGCTTTTAATATACATATTTTTCAAGTTGCAATAATTGCAAAAAAACTGCTTACGTAATACTTGTAGGTTTATTTATATGGGAAATAGAAAATGGCGAAAATCTTAATATAAAAATTAAGAGCTGCACTAACCAGAATATATTAAATATTTTAAAACCTAACCAAGGTAAACACCTAAAGTATTTTTAGTAAGTACCTTACTACAAATTTTCTATGATAAAAATTAGTAGTAAGTAAAGATGAATTTGTGTGTTTTTTACCTTCACGCTGTATTCCGCACATTGAAGGATATGCAGAAGAACATTGTGTTAAGACACTCCATACCTCAGTGTTGAGTTGAGGTACTTAATGCTTTATTTTGTTTTCTTATAAAAAGCTTTATGTTTTATTCTATTAAAAGCAAAAAAAAGGTGAATAATTCATTCTTCCAAGTGGGAATCGAACCCAAAACCGTCGCGTTTATAGATAGACGCTGTTCCACTGCGCGCACCACATCAGCACTATAATTAATAATATACATACGTTGAAGTATACTTTTATCATAGGGAATCCATTTGGGGTCGTTGGTCACCAATATCACGTCGAACCGACTCTTACGCCGCTGAGAAAATGCAACTATACGATGAGAATAATATCTTAAGTGAACTATTTGATGAACAGTTAAGTCTCTGGTCAGTCTGGTCACAACAAGGTTTATTTATATGTTCATTGACACTTATTGGTTAATTGGGCACTGTATGCTTTGGAAATAACCTTATATAATATGAAACCATAATAAAATACAATTTAGTTTATTACGAGTTTCTATAGCTGTAGTAAATAAATCTATGTATAGACTAATAGTGGTATTAGTAATCATCATTGGTATCAGTAATCGTCATTAAATTCAATCAATTCAATCAATTATCATCAATTTATAAGTTGCAAAAGTGTTAACAAATATAAATAAGGGTTTATGAAATAAAATTAAGGATTAATTAAGGGGCTTTCTACCCCTGCACCACGACTGATGTGTCTGTAAAATTGCCTGGTTGTGGGTTTAATCCCCACTTGAGGAAATGAAATATTTATCTAAAATTATATTTTAATTTCTTCGCTCTGGTGTCTAGACAAAACGCCGCCTTAAGTTCCACCACTCAACACGCAATCCTTCCAGAATTCCGCGGAAAGTGTGAAACGGAGTGTCTTAACACTATATGATAAAGCGTGAAACTGATTTAATTTAGAAATTTATTGAAATAAAATTAATATTTATTTTTATATGGTTGTGGGGTCAAAAGGTTGAGGTCTTGGTGATGGTTAGGTTCCACGATTAATATATGAAAATGTATTTGCTTATACGTTTTTTTTAGTTACAAACATAACCTTTACTTTTTTGAACATGTACTGAAACCTAAATATTCACGCGATCTGCGCAACGTAACGCAATGCGGCACATACATATACATTAACTATATATATATTTTATATATATAAATTAAGTTGTTTCATGATTTACGATTTGACTACAGATATAAATTATCGTCATATAAATTATTTTTTGAATAACTATAGAAGATTTAGAAGAATAATAGAAGTAATTTATGAAACATTATGCAATTACCTATTCTAAACCTTGAAGATTGTGACCATCGAATAAAATTTATTACAATATTTTTTTATGTTATTATTATAATAGCTTCACGCTGTATCCCGCGTAGAGTAAGCAGAAGAGACCTGGGAACGTAGTGTTAAGACATTTCATTCACAATTAAGGCACTTTCGTTCCCCCCTTTTCGGCGAATTCTGGAGGCATAGCGTGCTGTGTGGTGGAAATCAACGCCGCGCTTTTGCGCAAATAATCCTCGTCGAGAAATTTTTGTATTATTAATTGAATTATATAATATAACAAAAACGACATATATTATATACATTTTTTGTACTTATAAACAATAATAATTTAAACTAGTGACTATAAAATAAGTAATTAAATCATAGAACTTAAAGAAATAAAACCAGTCGTGGCGCATGGGCATAAGCGTGAAACTTTAAACGAGAAAGGTTAAGGTTCGATCTCACTCGAGAAAATGAAATATTGAATATTTTTATTTCTTCGCTCTGGTGTCGAGGCAAAACGCAGCGTTGAGCTCCGCAACTCAACACGCATCACCTCCGGATTGAGAATGGTGGGGAGTGAGTGTCTTAACACTAAGCTCCCTCTGCTTACCCTGCTACATGCGGGATACAGAGTGAAGCTAAAAAAAAGGGAAAAGTAAAATCAATAAACTATATAGTTATAAACTAAAAAAATATGTTAAGTGTGTACATGTATGAAATAAGAAGATTATATATCCAAAAATATTTAAATAAAATATTTAAAATTATTTTTCATTATATTAGTGACCCGTTCGCGGCTTCGTCTGCACGTACAAAAGAATTATTTATTTTCTCATATGAATCGTTTCTCATGTAAACTCATGATCTGATAAAATTATCATTTTAAAGACAATATCCATACATTGATAGCTAAAGTTTCAGCCGATTCAATAAAACATTTATTTTGTAGCAATATTATCGCATGTAATTCTTTATATTGACATATCTTTATCTTAACAAACACTAAATGTTAAAGGAAGTGTGGCAAAATACCACTTTCAAAACTGTTAAATCGATTAAGCCGTTTGAGATTAAAGCCAACAAACGCACATACAAACAGACAAAAAAAATAAAAATCGTTGTTTTGGGTTCTATTTCATTTATTAAATTATTGAACAACAGTTTTTCGCATACATCTTCCAAGTACACGCGGCGAGGAGTTACAATTTTATTTTACATATGGATATGACTAAATACTTAAAGTAAGACTAAAGTCCGAGCCCGTCGTGGCTCTAGAGTACAAGCGTGTGAATATAAACGTGGTAGGAAGTGGGGAATGGAATGTCCTAACACTGGGTTCCCTCTGCCTAGCCTATGAGCGATATACTAGGTGAAGCTAAAAAGACAATAAAGAAAGAACGAATTATTTTCATTTCTTTGTGTGGTAGTTCAGACGATCAACCGCACCGCAGTATATTGACATGAGATTATTTTCGTCTGCCTTTCTTGCCTTTCTGTCTTTTGCCTTATGCTTTAAAAAGTACTAAAATGTATAAAAAAGTAATAATTATTTGTATATATTTTATTTTTAACATAACATTCTTATATTTAATTTGTTGGTAGACAATGATTCATCACTTAATTGTTTTTAACTGCTGTAATTGATGCTGAATTCTAAGCATGGTCAAGTAAACAATGGCTCAATTGAGTTTTATTTACGCATTAATAAAAATGATACTCTGAACTCTTGAGTTTACTTTAGATGACAACACTTCTTTTTTAGATATCATTGACTTTTGCAATAAATAAAACAAATATTAAATGAAATCATTTTGCAATATTATTTTTAAACTCGAAAATTTTGCCGTTTCATATTTTCTTAAAAGAATCGCTAACGAGTTATAGGTATATTGTTTTAAAATAAAATAATTTGTCAATTTAAGGTTCTCAGACTTTTATTCACGATAAGATTGTTTCGATGATATTATCAAGATTTCATGAACTCTGCAGGATAGATATCAGCCAATCAACTTTAAAGGTACTCCTTTTTGTATAGAATGAGGACGAAAATTAAAAAATAATATATAGAAGATATATTAATAAACTTTTTAAATTAAACTATTTTAACCGGATTAATCGTGTATGTATATCAAACTACCGCCAACGATTTCTTAATTGCCTTGCGTACTACCCTGGATTCCTGCAGAATGAGCTGGTAGTATCTTGTCCTCTGGTGGACTTCCATTCTCCACTTTCCACCGAATTCTGGAAGAGTTATGTGTTTTGCCTCGTTACCAGAGCGCAAAAATGAAAATATTAAATATCTCTTTTCCTCAAGTAGAAATCGAATCCACTACCTGTCGTTGTTGTTGTTGTGGTTTACACCTGCGCCACGTCTGGCCTCGTCTCTCTATTTTAACAATCTCTATTTTAACGATATCTAAAACGAAATCAACATTTATTATTTGTATAATCAATTATCTATGTATGGAATGCACGCATGAATCGGTGTCCTAATACAAATTTTTAATTCTCGAAAATATTTAGTGAAGTTAATTAAAAATATACACGAGAGATTATCAAATCTTATACACATTATACATCTCATCATTTTTATGTAATCGAAATTGTTGGTAGTTTTTGTCACCTACTCTTAAAACATCACTTTTATTTCGTAGTCATCTTGGACATGAATATGCATATTGCAAGCGTACATGACATACGTTTTATTTTTAGAAGAATCTTTGTAAACAAAAGCACTTATTTTTATACACATCGCATAGTTATAATTTTTCCCTCGGTTCATCCAGTCAAAAGTTCTGAGGTGACAAAAATAAAAAAAAATACAGTAGAATAAATACAGAAGAATACGGTAGAATTAATAAATCTTTTTACAGAAGTCGGTTAAAAATAAAATTTAAATTAATTAATATTATTTTAAAAGAAATATAAACACGTAATTAATTATAATTAAAATAGATGAATTGTAAAAATGTATATTGTTTTTAAATAAAAATAAATATATTCTTTGTTATTAATAATTGTGCAAATGTATTGGACTGCATACAATTTTGTCATAAAAATGGGCAATAACTAATAAGAAATGAATAATAAGAGTTAAGACTCCATATTCTGGCAATTCACACTAGAAATCACTTTTTCGCATTCTTAGCATGAATACACTGAAAATGAGTCCACAGTTCCGTATCATAAGCGTCATTTTTGGTTCCCAAAAGAAGCATTGGATCTTACTACAAGTTCAATGAACACCTAACACAAAAATTGTTAAAGCTGATGTACTCTTGAGTGTTGAAGCCGTGGATCCTTTAGATTTTACAGTATTTATCAGTATTACCATTGACTCTAAATTACAGTGGGGACCTCATATCGATGGATCGGCGAATAGACATAGTTCAGCAGCTTTTGCCTTTAAAAATCAGACTATTAACTGACGTGGTAACGGCTCGCCTTGTTTACTTTACTTACTCTTATAGAATTATTTCGTACGGCATTCTACTTTAGCAGAAGCGAGCTTTTCGCCCAATTTATAACTTAAATTAAAAAAAAAATAATTAAATTAGCTTCACGCTGTATCCCGCACACAGCAGGGTAGGCAGAGGGAACCTAGTGTTAAGACACTACGTGTTAAGTGGCAGAACTCAACGCCGCGCTTAACCTCGACACCAGAGCGAAGAAATGGAAATATAAATTTAAGTAAATATTTCATCTCCTCGTGTGGTGATCGAACCCACAACCAGTCGGTTTTGCAGTCACACCTCGTTCCGCTGCGCCACGATCGGCCTCAAAAATTCATTTAGGCAAAAATTTAAGGAAATTAATATATTGACAGTTGCATCCCAATACATTTAATAAAATGTTATGTATCAATACTAGAAATAGCACTAAACTTCTTGCATCTGTAACCCGATTACATCAAGTCCGTAATTCTTTCATGGGACAATGTACGCTTTTTCAGAAATTTTCCGATAATTTCACAATTTAAAAGAGTTGTGAAAATTTGTGTGTTAAAGGTTATTACCAAATTAATGATTATAGAAATGATAACACGTCTTGGGTATGAAATGCTCGCTCCAGTCTGTTTCAAAGTATCATTGTCAGAAATGTTAAAATGTGTTTTTGTATAATTGATTTTAAAAAAACCCGCTGAGTTTCTTGCGCGGAGTTCTTCTCAAGTTTGAGGCATTAACTTTAATGAACTGGTGGTGATTAAATTATTTGACGTTCAAAAAATGAAGCTTCTTTCTGCTGCTAAATGAAGCTTCTTTCTGAAGCTGAATTCTTATTTTGAATAAAATTATTTGACTTTTTTTACTTTTAATCAGGTTCAAATCGGTGACTGCGACAGCCAAGCAATAAAATTTTCTGGTTCTGAAGAAAATGGCTTACATCAAATATAACGCACAAATAGGTGGCCAATACTTTTGAACACCTATGAAAGTAGTTTTACGTTGTACACTTACGCCCAATATTAATAACCTATCTCCAACGTCAATCTTAGATTGTTTCATATATCTATCCAATCTAGAGATTGAATAAATATATGAAACAATCTAAGATTGACGTTGGAGATAGGTTATCAATATTGGGCGTTAAAATATACGATAAGAAAATCTAGTATTCGACGTCATTTTTTGTATCTCCATTCTTTCGATTTTCTTAAACAACTAACAAGTGGAGAAATTAAATATTTTATTCATTAAATTAAATGAAAGAATAAGAGCAAGGCCAAACTTTTGCACGCTACCGTATGGTACCATCCTGACTTACGAATTTGATTTACACTATTACTACTCAGCTCCATTTGTCGGTATATTATTGTGTTCTTTTAATATACCTATCGATAATTTATCATGTATTGTATTTTGTATATTAATGAAACTACACATTTTTAACAATTGAAAAGCGTTACTCCATATTTAGGAAAGAAAAATACTTTCTGATGTTAGTTAGGTAGGTACTCCTATGTTTAGATCGCGTTTTTAATGGCTTGTGAACGTTAAGTTAGGGTTGCGATGTTGGACGTTGGAGGCGCTCAATTTTTTTTTATGTTTTCTAAAAAAGTTTTTTTTTTCTTAAATGTAGAATAATACTTTGTAATGTTTAAAATATTTATTTATATTTTAAAGTGTTATTCCATGATCCTCTGCAGGAAGATTTTTTTATCTTTGGGTAGCGGAATTTTGTAAAAGTCTACTTACATAGATTCTAATAACATAAATAAGTTGTAACGTACATATAAGAGTATAGGATTTTCAATGTAGCGTGATGCAAAAGTGCTTAGTGGTCAGAGCGCTGGGACGGCTTCCAACAAGCGCGGGTTCAAATCCCGCTACGTTTAGATAAACGCCTAAATTAAAATATTTTATACGTTTTCAAAAAATATAAAAAAATATATAATATTTAAAAATTAAATGAATGTATTTTTATTACACTTGAAGGTAAACATTGTATTATTGCCACTGATGAAAGATAACATAATAATACAAAATATATAAATAAAAATTCAAAATTATTTTTTTTATATATTTAAAGTTAGTCCACACTTAGGAACTTTTTATACGTTTTATGAATAAGACTTAATTCCTCCACTTGTTGTGGAAAATCGAAAAAATGGGGATACAGAAATTGATGTCAAATATTAGATTTTCTTATCGCATATTTTAAGTGTACAACCTAAAACTACTTTCTACGGTGTTCCTATTTGTGCGTTATAAGACATTTTCTTCTGAACCAGAAAATTTCATAGATTGGCTGTCGCAGTCATCGGTTTGAACCCCATTGGACTTGTAGTAAGATCCAAAGCTCTCTGAGATCTCTCTGAGAGTTCTTCATAGAGATCGCTCTGAGATCGCTCTTCATAGATATGAAAACGGGATCTTAAGATCGATCTCAGAGTTGAGTCGATTTATAAATACTTTGGTAAGCAAAAAATGTGTACAATTTCCCACAGGTTGGACGATATACAAGACAACTCAATCTTACGAAGGGGTATTCCAGTAGCTCATTCAATCTACGGCATAGCGAGTACGATCAACGCAGCCAACTATGTTATTATCATAGCATTGGAGAAGACCCTGAAACTTGGTCATCCATTGGTAAAGTCAATTAGTTATGTTTTAGCGTAGTGGGACAGCGTCTGACTGTGAACGCGATAGTTGTGGGTTCGATCCTCACTCGAGAGTATTCTTCTTAACTTCATGCTTCATCTCACACGTAGCATTTTCATATATCTTTTTTATTCATAAACCGTTTTAAACGAAACGAACAATTAATGTTAAGGGAAGTTTGCCTTAATACGGTAGTGAAAACTGCACAGAAATTGGTTAGGATGTTTTTGAGATTAGTGTGAACAAACAGACAGACAAAAGAATTATAAATAATTGTTTAGGATACTTTCACAATAATAAATGCCTTCCATGTATTCCAAATATATATTTTCCATGTACAGACAGCATTGAAATTATTATTTTACATAGCATTTATCCACCATTTTGTAAATTATTCTTTTATTGAGAGAAAACATATCTATATTAGCATAATAAAGAGGTAAACTTTGTATTTGATTGTTTGTTTGTAAAAACTAATGTTCGGAAATACTGAACCGATCATGGAAATTCTTTCACAATTAAAAAGCTACACTATTTAGGAGGCAAAAATTTATTATGACTGAACTTTTCAGAGAAAAGTAATGGCATATGTACATTAAGTAATTGGAAATTGGGCAAGGTGAAAAGGGAATAGGGCAATGTGATACTCTATCGGCGTGCGCTGACTAAATAGTTCGGTATAGATGAACATAATATTTATCAAAAATATTGGTCTCTATGAATTCTACAAGAAAGTCCGCGATACTCTTTAGCTAGTATTGGAATCGCTACAAAGGCTTTATAGAAATTTTAAATGTAAGAAAGTAATTTTATGTGAAATTGATATATAATTTACTAATTTAGTTTATATATAATGAACTAAAGATGAATCTATATCTAGTACAGTGAAGATAATATAATAAATAATAAATAAAGATATAACAAATAAAGAATAAAGATATAACATTTTATAATGAACATTTCTTAAGATTTGGTCAATTGCCTTGTTGACTAAATTTTATAACGAATAACATTTGCTTGATCAAATTAAGTACTGTTGAAAAACATACTAAGGATTATGTAAATTTGTTGTGATTTGGATGACGTCGTGTATTTTTTGATCTCTACTGTTTTTTCGGTCTGCGCGTCGCGCTCAATGAGCAGAACCTAATTGTATCCGTTTATTACGTCAGAAGAAGACTGCGCCTTTGTTTAATCAGATAGGCGGACCAATATTTTAATATACATACAATCTTCGGGTGAAAATTGAACCCATTATCTCTTACCATAATCCCATACTCACCTACTCATAATAATTAGCGCCGGCGTGGCGTAGGAGCACATTCGTGTGTTTGATTATAGACACGTCGTCATTTATATATAGATAGCGAGTCAAAGCGCGGCGTCCAGTTCCGCCACACAATGCCACCAAAATTCGGCGGAAATGGGGAACGGGAGAGTTTTAATTGAAACGTAATATCTTAACACGAAGCTTCTACTATAGAAATAAAAAGTAAACTTTTAAACAGTTTTGCCGTACATTTTTATCTATACATATAAAATTGTAACTGATCGCTGTCTGTACATAGGAGAAATATGTATGAGAAAATCTGTATTCTGTCTGTTCTCTCTGAGATTTTTTTTTGTTATTTAATTTTTTTAAATAGGGTAAATTGTCAAATTCCAGGCTACGACAGTGTACACGGAACAGTTATTGGAGTTGCATCGAGGCCAAGGCTTAGAAATATACTGGCGTGATAACTTCCAGTGTCCCACCGAAGATGAATACAAGGAGATGACAATGAAAAGTGAGATTTCTTTGGAAAGATAACGTGGAATTTTAGTGTTTAGACACTCTGTTATCATAAAGACACTTCCGTTTCAGTCTCTTTCATCGCCGTATTCTTGAAACAATGCGTGTTTATTTGCGGAACACAACGCCACGCTTTGCCTCGTTACTAGAGCGAAAAATTGAAAATATTTAATATTTAATTTATTGAAAATATTTAATATGCGAACCTACAGTCGGCGCGTTTACAGTCAGACGCTGTGTCGCTGCGCCACGATGGTCTCATTTTCAATTATATGAAAGCGTCAGCGTTCCTTTTACGGAAACAGCCTATAGGGTAAAATATTTTAAACCCATAAAGAAGTTAATCAAGATACCTCAACAGTTTAGACGTAGGATTTTTTTTCATTTCACGATGTTTATCCATACGCATAGATACCAATAACTTAAACACATATTACTACAAAAATACTACTAAAGGTTAAACAATTTTGAACTTTCAACGACTCGGTTCGGAATGAGGCGTATGCGGCGGTTTTCCTTTGATAGGTTTATGTCAGCGTGCTTCATTGTTGATAAATGGCGTTTTAATTTACAACGGTAATTTTATTATTTATTTGGTTTGAAATCATATTGTCATTTTTGGGATTTTTTTTATTGTATTAGGCATTTATAGAGTAGTTAAAACTGTTTTTTTTTATTTTTAAGACTTTGATTTCATAGAATATATATAGAATCTATTTAATTTTGTTTGTTTGGATGCGCTAATCTCCGGAACTACTCGTCCAAACTGAAAAATATCAATATGTTTAATAGTCTATTTATTGAGGAACGCTATTTATAAGCTATATTACATAACGTTTATCTGTGTTTCGTTGTACCTGCCCGCCGCACACGACCATATTTTAAGTCTCCGAGTATCTCGGAGACTTAAAATATGGTCGTGTACCTACTCTATAAGATAAAAAGAAGAAAGCATGGCAGGATTATAAAGCCTCAGGTAAGGATAAAAGTATGAGAGAGATAAAAAAGAAAGAGTATAAGCTGTAAAACCACCAAACGAAAGTATTGATGAAGATGAAGCGTGAAACGTCAGAGAAAGAAAGAGATGAAAGGTTAACGAACAACTTCAGGGAAAACACGAAGCTTTTTTGGCGAGAAGTCAGTGTTTCTCGAGGTTGTTCGCTTACCTGTAGAATGAAAGGGGTGCGAGGACGGGACTTTCGAGGGACGGTAAAATTTTAACAGAACAACCACACGTTTTGCAGCGATGGGCGGAATTTTACAAGGCGATGTCTGAATGTGATGACGCCTCAGTCAGTAATAGCAAAACGCCGAGTCTGATGGCGAAATCAATATAAAAGATGTTGAGAGTGCAATACGAAGTCTGAAATGTGGTAAGGAAGCGGGAACAAATGGAGTTACTGCCGAGACGATCACATATGATAGGCCACGTATCTTGGACTTGTTCTGATTTTTGTGCAATTTATGCTGGAACTCAGGGGAGGTCCCAGTCGATTGGCGAGGTGCAGTCATCGTGCCTTTATATAAAGGAAAAGGTTCACAGATAGACTGCGCAAGCCATAGGGCTATCAGTTTGATTAACTTGGGTAGTAAAGTTTAACTTGGTTAGTAAGCTAAAGTGTTAGCGAAAAGAATGTAAGATAGATCCGAAAGGCTCTTGTGGGAAGTCCAAAGAGGCTTTAGACCTGGAATAGGGTGTATGGATTAGATATTTCCCTCTGCATGCGGACGGAAAAATCACGGAAAAAGTCACGGAGTTGTGAGAACGAAATTATTGGTGTAAATTGCCTGCTGTACGCAGATGATGCAGTGCTCATTGCA
This sequence comes from Heliconius erato x Heliconius himera, assembly GCA_013421005.1. Taxonomy (NCBI): domain Eukaryota; kingdom Metazoa; phylum Arthropoda; class Insecta; order Lepidoptera; family Nymphalidae; genus Heliconius; species Heliconius erato x Heliconius himera. The sequence continues at coordinate 35,619 of JAATLQ010020919.1, read as the reverse complement.
TCATCAGAATGCAATTCATGAAAGAATTAATTCGGCTGCACGCTGTATCCCACACAAACCAGGGTAGGCTGAGGGAACCTAGTGTTAGGATACTCCTTTCCCCACTTTCTGCTGAATTCTGGAGCAATTGCGTGTTGAGTGGCAGAACTCAACACCGCGCTAAGCCTCGACACTAGAGCGAAGAAAAGGAAACATAAATTTAAATAAATATTTCATCTCCTCGAGTGAGGATCGAACCCACAACCGGTCGGTTTTACAGTCACACTTTGTTCCCCAGCGTAACGACTGACCTTACTCTGCGAGGAGGGTGTGAAAATAATGGCATAAGCCTGAATGCGAGTTAGACAAAGAAGAGAAATAAATTAAGAGCAGACGGACTGCAAGATCAGTGTAAATTGAATGAAGTGGTATTTTTGTAAGATTGTTCCACTTTTTTTTAAACTACTGTGTGCATTAAGATGAAACTTGAGTGTAATATAGCTTATACATTATAATAAAATATAGGCTACAATTTATTAAATGATTTTGTACAATTTGGCTATAACATAATAATAAATTTGAGCAGTCGAAGCCGCGTTTGGGTAGCTTGAGTACCAATATATAAAACTGTTTTTATTTTCAGAAACTGGTGGACTATTCATGTTTGCCATTCGACTGATGCAATTATTTAGTGATAACAAATCGGACTTTACTAAATTATCCTCTTTACTTGGATTATATTTCCAGATTAGGGATGATTATTGTAATTTGTGCTTGCGAGAGGTAAGTTATATATTATTTATAACAAAATTTAAAATGTTATTTCTTATTTACTTACTTAAAAGAAAAAAAATTGATTACATATAAATAGCCATACGATCTCATAAACGTACGACACTAATTTATGTCGTATATCTTAGTGGTCAAATCGTTTTCATGAAGCGTGGGTTCCAATCCCAATCAAATATTTTAATTCGAAAATTTAAAATTTCATACATTTTCAAAAAAAGCAAGTGAAAGATTACTTAGAATTTTTTTTTAGCTTCACCATGTATGTAGTAGAGTAAACAGGGGGAACCTAGTGTTAAGACACTTCGTTTCGCGTTTACCCCTTAATTTTTCAAGGAATTGCGTGTTGAGAGCGGCTTTTTGCCGTGGTGTCAGAGCAAAAAAAATGAAAATAATAATAATAATAATAGGCATCACGCTGCACTGTACTGCATACAGCGGGGTAGGTAGAGACAACATAGTGTTGAGACACTTAGTTCTTCACTTTCCGCCAAATTCTGGAGGCATTGCGTGTTGAGTGGCGGAACTCAACGGCGCGCTTTGCGTCTACGCCAGAGCGAACAAATGGAATTACAAATTTAAATAAATATTTTCTCGAAATTAAAAATTTCCTCGAATGGGGATCAAACACACAACCGTTGCGTTACAGTCATACCCTTGTACCCCTGTGCCACGACGGCCTCAATAATATGCTGCTATATCATGTAGGCAAATTCTTTTTTTATACCTCCTTCTATGTATTTGCACGCATTTGATACGATAGTGGGCACTCTAAGGTAATTTTATATAAATGATTTTTCATTCTAATAAAAACAATTAGAAACTTACTTAATTAAAAAAAAACGACCATAAAAATTATTCCCATGTCTTATCATTAAATTATTCCACTAAATTAATTTTATATAGAAAAAATTGGCGTATAAAATATCAATGTATGTTATTTCAGTATTCAGAAAATAAGAGTTACTGTGAAGATTTGACGGAGGGCAAGTTCAGTTTTCCTATCATACACGCTATACAGAATCAGAAGGGTGATAATCAAGTGCTTCGTATCCTTTTAAAAAAAATATAAAAAACCAAAAGAGAGAATCTAGTGTCAAGACACTCCGATCCCGACGAACCTCCTTTTAATGACATTGTGTTATGAGTAGCGGAATTCAACGCCACGGTTGTTTTTTTACCACAGCGAGAAAATATAAATATTTAATCTCCCAAATTGGCAACAAGCCCACAACCGTCGCGTTGACAGGTTTCAGAGATGCCACTGTGTCAAAACTATTCAATTTTTTTTGGGAAATTTCATAATGTTCTATCTATCATCTAAATCAGTCATCGCTTAGAAGAATCTTGGTAATAGACACACACATACACACATTAGATTTATAATTATATTTATATAAGACAATATCCTGAACTAAAACAGATATTTTACGTCAACGCACACGAGATGTGGAAGTCAAAAGATATTGTATCTCTTTATTAGAGAAATTTGGAAGTTTCCAGTATACAAGAGATTGTTTACAGGAGCTCGATAATGAAGCGAGAGTTGAGGTAAGAATATTTTATTAAAAACAAGCTACCTAAACGCTATCCATCCTCACAAACTCTCACATTTATAATATTATATTCTAAATTATATATTATACTATAGGCCAGTCATGGCGCACAAAGTGTAATTGTAAACTGTAGTTGTGGGTTCGATCCCCACTCGAGGAGATGAAATATTTACTTAAATTTATATTGCCATTTCTTCGCTCTGGTGTCTAGGTTAAGCGCGGCGTTGAGTTCTGCCACTCAACACGCAATGCCTCCAGAATTCGGCAGAAAGTGGGGAACGGAGTGTCTTAACACTAGGTTCCCTCTGCCTACCCTGCTGTGTGCGGGATACAGCGTGAAGCTAATTTTTTTTTTTTTTAATAATATTAATTATTTATCACATCCTGGAAAAGTTGGTTATAGATAATTTAAGCTCCGACCATTGTGGATTAAAGTTTTCAATAGCTGACAACCAAGTAAATAGTACACGGAAAATTATATGAAGGCCAGTAACTAATGGTAGTTTTAAATTATTTGTAGATAATATTAAAAGAAAAATATCACTTCTCTAGTAAATCCAAGTAAAATCCTATAGTAATATGTTTAATTTACTGTTAAATGGATTTAAATCGATATTAACATTGAAAATTGTTTTTGAAGAATTTAAAATGTTGTGACTGGGCAATCATGGGGTTATACGACAATAGAAATAAATTAATCGAAATGCAATGGAGTCGTGATCCAAACTTCCTTAAGCGGGTCAGTATTTTCTCCAAGATATTTAAAAAATGTGAGAAACAAAATTTTAAACTCAAAAAATAAAGTAGGTACTACAACTAGCATAACTGGGCGATCTAAAGTTTATAATCGGTAGAAGTCAAAATAGAATAAATTTATGCAGATCTTAAAGTTAAATATTTTTGAGAATTATTTTGCAGAATTACCTTTTTCATTCAGTCTCTTTCAAGTGCAAATAAATTATTGCAAAGTAATACTAATCAATATAACCATACGTTTACGTTTGAATCTGTAACACCTAGAAAAGAATATATAAACTTTAAAAAACTTTAGTGTAAAAAGAACTTGTGATTTGTGGGGTATATTTGTGAAGATTATCTTTTATATATGTATTATGTTTTATAATTTCAAAAAGTTATTAAATCGGTTATGGGTCATAGTATACCACCTCTATTTAATGAAAGTGATTTTAGACTTGCTATTAGAATAATTTAAAATTAAAGTAAAAAGTATATTACTAAGCAAAGCTTACTATTCGATAAGACTACTATAATTATAATAATAGTGCGTGGAATTAAATTATGTTGATATTCACATGGGAAGTTAATGATTGTTATATATCTATAGTAAGTTGTATTTTGAAAAGAGCAACTGTTGAATTTCTTGCCGGCTCTTCTCAGCAGAACAGCCTTTCGAGTCCGTGGTAGCTTTCTGATACTGACGTAATGGCCTATTTAGATAAAGAGTATTTTGATTTTGACTAAAGAATATTGTGTATTTGTGATCATATGTGTATTAGTAACTACATGTGTATATGTGGAACATGTGTGGAATGATAATCATATATCCACATATTATTTGGATATATGATCACATGTGTGGAACAGAAATCATATATGTTGATATATGATTACATATGTGGTTGAGTAATCAATTATGTCAATGTATAATCACGTGTGGAATAGTAATTGCATATGTGGATGTATGATCATGCGTGATATGTGTGGGTGCATAATTATATGTGTGTATGTGCAATCACATATGTGAATGTGTAATCACATGTGTACTCTTTGTTTGGATCTGCGATCATAATATAGGTGTGTTATATAAAACTATTCTGTACAAGATTGGCACCGAGTCTACAATTAACAAATTTTAAATAGTAAATACTATGTATAGTTTTAGTCATTTTTTAATATAACTTTATTAATTTCTATAATATTAATGAAAGTTCTTTAATTTTCACGACCTATTGTTCAGGTGTTCTGATTTTATAAATATTTTTTTTAGCTTCATACCGTATCCCACACATACCAGGGTGAACAGAGGGAATCGGGAAACTTAATTGTGAAGACACTCCTTTCCTATTAAGGCACTTTCGGTTTCCAACCTCCACCGAAATCTCGAGGCAATGCGTAATAAGTGGCGAACTCAACGCTGCCTTTGCCTCGTTACCAAAGCGAAGAAATTAAGATATTAAATATTTCATTGCTCTGAGTGGGAATCGAATCCACAATTGCGCATTTGTATGTATATCAATAATAACATATACAATTTTATAATTTTTAGGTTAGACGCTTAGGTGGAAATCCCCACTTAGAGGATCTTTTAGACGAGTTGCTCAGTTGGCGACAAGACAAAAAATCGACGGTTAATGAAGAATAAGCCATATTTACACTTCAGTTTCGTCCTGGTTTATCTTAAGCTATGCTTTATTCAATGGTTTTCTCTATTAACGGTGGTTTAACCAAGGTTTTGTTTGTTAACGATGGCTTAAACTTAGCTTAACATTAGTAGCTAAAGGTTAACTCTATTACAAATTTCCATATAATATGGTTATTGGTTTTTATTTTAAATGTTTTGTTAGTTATGTTTATTTTTTGAAAGTTTATTTGTTTAAAAATATGGCAATGTGTAAAAAGAAGTATGGCAATTATTTTTTAATAATGTTATATTCTTTATTGCACAAAATAATAAAAAAAAAACTTTAAATTTATTAATTATAATTAATGCTAGTCGTTTGCATCTTTTTTTTTATTATTTCTTATTCTGATATAGAGATCTAATTTACATTTTTACTGTTCACAAATTTTGTTAAAAAACATATTTCTTTAAGAAAATTAAATTTAAAATTGCTTAGTAGAAAAGGCGAACAATATTTGTGTAATTAAAACACTATTTAATATTAAAATTTATTGATTTAACTAATGTTGAGATATGATTTCATTGGAGAGATGCAATTGGCCTAAAATAATATAAAGATATTATAATTTAACATTTATATTATAGAATAGAATACGGTATCTTTTTGATTCTACCAAAATTGGTATCACCATTAATTTTATTATTTTATCTTATAGCTGTATAACTCAAATATTAACCTTAATCAAAATTTTTAGAAAACGTCTAAATATTTGAATATAGTAGGATTCGAACTCGCCCCTCTTGGGAACTATCAAATTTTATACATTTTCTAAAAATATTTTTCTATGCGTGGTGTGGAATAACTTCAATTAATATTTAAATGGTTTGTCTGGCATGGGTTACCTAAGTTATTAGTTAAATGAATATTATAGATTTAAAAAGCTTAATTTTTACTTAATGTTTTTTTTATTTTAGATCCTTTTTTGGTGCTTTAAATATTCATATTTTCAACCATTTTTTTCTTTAACTTTTTGAATTTCTCTGTGTATCTATTTACATTATAATTTAAGCCATTGCGACTGTACTAAGATACTTCCGCTCGGTACTTTCGTAATTTAACAAATCAAAATATTTTCTTATCAATAAGTGTTCTTATATGTATATAGTCTTTGCTAATAAATAAAAGTAATCAGGCCTTTTTTTTTAAATAAATGTTAAAATTAATAAATTTAATTTTAAATGTCAACCTTAAATGAAAATCGTTGACAGTTTTTCAAACTTCAAAAGTCAAAATAATGTTTAATTTTCTATTTCATATCAAATGTAAAACAAGTTGGTTATAAAAAATGTAAAATATTGAAAACGAAACATACAAGGTGTTTTATTGAGCAATTGGTATATTTTTGTTTATAGTGCATGGTTTTATTTAAATTAATTTTCCCAAAGAAAAAGTTTTACGAATATTAGAAAAATTACGAAAACATTATTTTACAAAAGGAATCAATTATTGAAAAAGGGTTACACTCTTGATAGAAAATCGATAGTGTTGATACACAAATCAATGTGATGATATTATATATATTATTTTATATAAAGAAAATATACACATTGACCGTTGGAACCTTGTATTATGTTCATTTAGAAACATATTTTCGTTTATATATATTTAACTATAATGCCATTTACAATATGTGTAATGTGTTCAATTTTTTAATTAATTTCTGAATATCTGATTGGTTTGCTTAACACGGTTTGATATTTTGATTTAAAAGTTTGTAAAAATTAGAAAAAAATAATTATAGCTGTGACTTAATTTTTGTACTTAGTAAGGAATGGGATTTAGTTAAAAAAAATAAGTGATCTTTTTCTAATTGGTATTTTGCATTGTAAAAATTACATTAAGTATAAATCGTCCTAGTCACGGAACGATACATATATTGAGGAATTATTATGTAGTATATACGTGACTTTCCATCTGAAAAGGTACAACTTTCGAGATATGGAGTTATTGATAATTCCCTGAGGCCAGTGGTGGCGCAGTGGCACGAGGTGTGACTGTAAAACCGACTGGTTGTGGGTTCGATTCCCACTCGAGGAGATGAAATATTTACTTAAATTTATATTTCCATTTCTTCGCTCTGGTGTCGAGGTTAAGCGCGGCGTCGAGGTCTGCCACTCAACACCCAATGCCTCCAGAAATCGGCAGAAAGTGGGGAACGGAGTGTCTTAACACTAGGTTCCCTCTGCCTACCTTGCTGTGTGCGGGATACAGCGTGAAGCTGTTTTTTTTTTTTTTTTATAATTCCTGAAACTAGATGAAATTATCTATCTAAAAAAAAAAAGAAACAGATCTATAAGCACAGTCATATTTTTTAGAATCGTAATTTGTGTAAATGTACAAGTGGAAAAAATTGCATTTGAAGTTTATGGCCGTGAAAAATATACTTCTACTGCGAAGTTACGGAGTGATTGATATAAATCTAATCTGAAAATATTCAAGATTTATAATATGCATAGTTTAAAAGATTTTGAGTAAAGAATAAAGCGAGAGAGAGAAAAAATATTTTTAAATAAATTAATTTTTGATGAATTACGACTTACACTATTATCAATATGGTGAGACTTGTGTTAATGTATTATAAAAGGAATAAAATAAAAATAAACTTCGTACTTTTATTATTTTTTATTTTAATTTGTAAATTAATAAAATGAAAACCTAGTAAAAATTACTCATAATATTGTTGACGATATTTAATTTATATTGATGTATAAACATCAATATAAATTAGATAACGATAAAATCAGTAATGAAATACCGACAATGAAAATTTTTGAAAAAGGACAGTTTGGTCGCGGAACAGGAAGAAATTCTTACGATCTGTCTGATTTGACATCTCATCCACTTACGATGCAAAAGTAAATTAGCAATGATCCGCCATCTAAAAGGAAGCCCTTTTGTCACTTGAACTTGTATTGTCAACATAATACGATTTTATTCCTTCTGACTATTGTTAGTAGGATAAAAAAGCAAATGATTTGCACAGTTTTGCGCTTATTATCAATCTGCCTAATATTTGCAATATTGATACATTTTGAACTAGTTATTGATTAAATAATTATTGGTTTTGAAGTCTTCTCTCTCTACATGAAAGTAGAAGGTAATCGGCATCAGGGCTAAGCTCACTGGCCGTTGATGTCCACCTCCGCCTATTAATATAGGCGGGTCCTTAGAGTGGGCCTTCTGGAGACCCTGGGGAAATAGTCCTAGTGAACTGGGACAGAGCAGGGGCATAAGGGAGGAGGAGCTTAAGCCTCTAGTCTGGCAACAGGTCGAGGGCTCCTTAAAGTTTGACGGTGGCATGTGAGGGGTTCAGGTATTTCGCAAGTAAGTTGATATCGTCAGCATACAGCGTATCGTGTCAACAGGGACGTCATTTGTGTACACCGTGTGCAACGCAGGACATAAGGAGTTGCCCTGGGGGACTCGCAGAGATGGGGTGGTTGTTCGAGATGGCACTCCACCCTCACACAAAATGTTCTGTAGAGGGAAAGCAGCCAGGACCCTCACGATGTGATGAAGAATACCAATTCAGAACAGCTTGTGGTTGCGACGTCCAGGACGACTGTCGTTCATTTTTTCCTTGCGGTTGAACGCGGACGAGATGTAGTGCACCACCCTTGCTGCTTAGAGAGTGGTTGAATGGTCACTTCAGAAGCTGAACTGATCGGGGCGTGGGTGTAGATATGGCTGGAGAAGTGAAAGGAGCAACTTCTTGACAGCTTGGCCATGGAACTAAGCAGCGAGATGGGCCTGTAGCCTTTTGTATGTCAGGAGTTCATGTTTTCTAGGTTGTTAATAATTGATCAAACGATTAAAAAATAAAACAGTACTTTTCGACCAATTCACAAAACTGCGAATATCTCTGAAAGTTGTACCTTTTGCCAAACAGAGACACTTATTATAGGCGTGGAGGCGCAACGGCAGTGAACGCGACGGTTGTGGGTTTGCTTCCCACCGATAGGGAACAGATATCTTAACACTGTTTTTAACTCATTCTTTGGATTTGAGGAACATCTCTTAAATATATATTTATCTCATTCAATCATTTATAAATTATTCAAAAGGTACTTAGAGAAGAATATTAAATTATAATTGCCTTTATTATTCTTTAGTTGTGTGAGAAAAAATATTATTTTACTGAATATAATAATTATTTTAAAACTATATTTATAATTGTTTATAAGTATCTATTGTAATTATGTATTCAAAATAAGACAATAAGGTTCAAGT
>JAATLQ010020919.1:0-25110 GCA_013421005.1 Heliconius erato x Heliconius himera | reverse complement strand
AAATAAAGTTTAGAATACCTAGCTGTGGTAGAAATGCATGTTTAACTACTTTGCTTTAGAGAGTATAAATTCAATATACTTATACGTTTATTCAGATATTCTTGTATTCTAGGTGGTGGAGAGAGGGATGTAACAGATAATCTTTGACTAAGAAAGTATTTAGAAATAAAAAAATTAAAAGCATAATTCAATTTATATAATATAATTTATATACCATATAAAACTTTTATCGATAACGACAGATAATATAAGAAAAACCTGAATACAGTTACTTTTTTTATTCTTTAAAATTTGTTTGATTTATAATAAATTTATGTTGTAATTAAGAATACTTTCAATATCTCTCAAAAATAATTTAATTTAATTTTGTTTTATATGAAAACAATAAACTTATTATTTATTTATTTTTAATTGATAATGAATAATATGTCAAATATTTTAGTTTTACCGAAATAAAATTATCGATTTTTGTATAATTTCCTAAATTGTAATAAAAATAGTATAGGGAGAAGGTGGGAATGTGGCCCCCCATTATGTTTTTGATGTCCAGTATGAAAAGTAAAGTGCTATGCCATCGGCATACATCATTAGTCATGGAGGCTGGTATTGGATGTGAGCCGAGACAGTATCGAGCACCGTATTGAATAAGAACGGACTCAGAGCCGAGCCCTGGCGAACCCCAAATGTAATCTGGGACATTTTAGTGTCGCCAACAGTAGTCCTAATCATAGAAGCGGAATCACTGCTGGATATCACGTCTCTTTAGTATCGGCTAGAGCTGCTGACGACATTCTCTCTGTCTAGGTCCAATTCCGTTTTCACGATTTTTTTCTGATAGCAAAGATTCGTACACTTGATAGCTATACGCCCAATATTAATAACCTATCTCCAACGTCAATCTTAGATTGTTTCATATATCTATCCTGTCTAGAGATTGGATAGATATATGAAACAATCTAAGATTGACGTTGGAGATAGGTTATTAATATTGGGCGATAGACAACAAATTTTGTCTAGGCAAACAAGTAAAATATTCAAACATCTTCATACAAATATCTCTTTATTTTATATAGCCCATGGACCCATAATACAAGCAATATGAGAGGGCCAAATTATCAACATCATAGACTTAATATTATTCATATTTATCTTAAAAATCGTGTAGGACAGAGTTCATTAAACCTAATGTCGAATTCTGAAGCTATGACTTGATATTTACAAAATTATTGAAATATTTTGTAAATATCAAGTCTGTTGTATAATTTTAATATTGTTATATTAATGGTTCGTTTTAAAAAAGTTTCACTGGATAGAATGATTCTTAGTAGAGTAACAAATTTCAAGCGGGGCCACATTACTACCGTCTCCTATTCTCTACATTATCATATTTTTAAGCGATTTTAAGACAATATTTTAGAGAGAGAGATTTTGGTTTTTGTGAGTTACGTAGAGAGTAGATAGTATTGTAAGATATTGTCGAATGTAAAAGTTCAACCTAGCACATTGATTCGTTATAATTATTCTATATAAAAAATATTTTCGTGAATAATTTCACAAGGTCTAAAAGCACATATTTTAAATTAGTTTCTTTAAAAATGAATAGATTTTGATAACCAATGCTAGGTTTTCAATTTTATATTCGACCAATTAAATGATAACTCAATAACTGCCACTTAAATATACATAATAATAGAATATACCATAAAATACTTCTATAATAAAAACATGAATTGACCTCAAAAAAAAAAAAATTGCCAATACAATATATTTACATTATATCCGAGTACGGTTGTACCAATATAGATATTTTTTAATAAATTTCGTTTCAATGAAATATAATTTTTCCATGGCTTTCTCTTTTTTTTAATTACTTTTTTTTATTAACTACTCGAGCTACTAGAGTTTTATGTTTAATTTTGTGTTATTTTCAGTCTTAAAAGTTATAATTTGAGAGGTCATTGTCGTTTTATGTTGTGACAAACTTGATTTGTACAAAAAAAATGCATAATCACTGCCGTTTACCATTTTTTTTTAAATAAAAAAGTTATATAAAATATTTTTTTTCTTTCAAGTACAAATAATAGGTATAATATTATACGACTACATTTGAAATAAATGCACCTATCTAGTTTATATAGGATCTCTAATATAAACTAAGAAATTCTTCATATGATATTATTATTAAGGCATGCCAGAGGGAAATTTCTCATGTAAGATCGCATCAAAAGGAATTACAGATGTTTATATTCTGAAAAAAACGTCGAATGTCTTCCATTATAGGACAATAAATGTATATATTAAGTGGCTTAACATGTTATTATATATAGGACATATGTATTATAAATTAAGGCTTTATCTAACTTTTGGTCTTTTAGATTATGGATAACTTATTTATTAGTAAAATGATTGTAACACTCATTAAATATTATAATATTGTAAAGATGTTTTATTGAAAATAAGGAAATAAGTTAGTAATAGTTACACTGTTTCTTTTCGTCTAAATTTTAAGGTATTTTATAATAATAAATGTAGTTATACTTACTTTATGATACCTTTCATGGGTTTGGAGATAAAAAAAAAAAAATTAAATTAGCTTCACGCTGTATCCCGCACACAGCAGGGTAGGCAGAGGGAACCTAGTGTTAAGACACTCCGTTCCCCACTTCTGGAGGCATTGCGTGTTGAGTGGCAGAACTCAACGCCGCGCTTAACCTCGACACCAGAGCGAAGAAATGGAAATATAAATTTAAGTAAATATTTCATCTCCTCGAGTGGGGATCGAACCCACAACCAGTCGGTTTTGCAGTCACACCTCGTGCCGCTGCGCCACGACCGGCCGGGGTTTGGAGATAATAAAAGATTTTTGAATGACATGAACCTACTTACACTAGCTAGAAAAAAAATAGAAGGATTTGAATGTGCTGCCCAATCTACATGCATTGAGTAAAAAAAATATTCCCGTGTAGAGATCCGAGCCGAGGATGCAGTTATTACAAAAAAATACTTTTTTTTATTAATGGCCTGATTTTGCGATGACAGGCGCAAAATAATCTGCCAGTGTCACGTATAGTAGAAAAAACAAGAATGATGTGAAACAGTAAATATTATGAACAGATGGAGATATAGTAGTGGATGGACTGGTTTAAACACTAAAACAAACAAACAAACGCCATATTAGTAATTTACAAATGAAAATAAATAATTAAAAAAATACACATCGAGAACAAGTTTGCAATGATATCTTAACAATTATAACTTAATGTCATTAGCTATAATAAACTTCACCAACATTTTAATGAAAGGACTAAAAATGTATAGCCTAAGATCCCAGCCCCTCCAGACCTACGCCATTTTAGCAAAGCTGGAATTTTGAGTGTTATTAGTTCAATACGTAGTTAAGACGGAATGCGTACTCACTAACTTGAAAGTGGGGATCTTTCAGAAGTAGCTCAAACTAAAGATACATAAAAGTCATGCCCTTTATGTGGGTCTTTACTCCCGCCAGACATTGGCCTTGGTCCATCGGATTGGTCTGGGTGCTTATAATGGGTCTCGAAATAGTACCTTAAATAATATATGTAAAATTTAGGCTTGCTAGTATGACGTAGTTTTCCTCAATTTTAAACAACCTTCAGGACGTCTGGTGGAAGTGAAGGCCCACATAAAGGGTCTGGCAATAATAAATATATATATTTTAAAGCCGTTTTTGAGTTATTCGCGAACAAACTAACTGACAGACGGACCAAAATTCTGCTGATTGGTCATTTAGCTTCTCTTATCAATATTAACGCGCCCACTTATTTTTTTTTGTTATATCTTTCATGTATAGATTTTTTAAAATTATTTAATTATAATACTTATAATAGATATAAATCATAAATAATAATTAATGTTAATAAATTATATAAACATGTTTTTATTTGTCACAGTTAAAAGTAATTAAAATAAGACAATGAGCAATAGAAATAAGTTTTTATAAACACCATTGTTAAAAAGACAATAAAAATGAATTTTCTTAGCTGGATAAATTTTCAAAGAAAGTAATTGCATTAAATACGACGATTACTTAATTTTTTGGCATTATGCTGCATCCTGTATGTAGCAGGCTAGGCAGAGAAACCCTAGTGTTATAACATTCCGCTTTCTTTCCGCCGTATACTGGAGGCGTTGTGTGCTGAATGACGGAACTCAACGCCGCGTTTTGCCTCGACACCGGAGTGAGGAAATTATGATATTAAATATTTCATTTCTTCGAGTGGGAATCGAAACCTCAACCTGTCGCGTTTACAGGCCTCATTATTTCTTGACAAAATTTTGATTTCCTACAAACCGCTAAATATACCAAAATATCAAATGCCTTAAACAGGTCACAGAACATGCCGCCAAGAGCATCCTGCGATCCCTTCCAAGCATCACATATACTCTTTATAAGTCCTATACCTACAGCAGTAGTCGGGCGACCGTTAGTAAAGCCATACTATTTATCATGCATAAGATTATGTAAGTCAAAGTGCATCAGCATTTGATTTCAAATAATTTTCCCAAAAAGTTTACTAAATGCGGGTAATAAGGATACAGATCTAAAATTGTTGGGATCAGATGTACTACCCGATTTAAATATAGGTATGACTTTACTAAATTTTATTTAGTCACAAAATACAACACAATATCAGAATAACACAATACCGTGTGGTAAAATCTGTTCAATTATTAAATTTAATCGCAAGGTGAAGAGCAACAGCGTTTATTATATGACTAATCAATTTGACAAAAAATCCCCAAAGATCTGATGTTTACTTAATATCTAGGGACTTGAATGTCTTAACAATGTCCTTTGAGTTAGCCGTTTTAAATTTAAAATCTATATTACATTTGTTTACGCTCTCCTTAAGTAATGATTCATTCCGACTATTGTGAAAGATATACTCGTAAGTATTTTGGTTGTAGAAACTGGAATATCAGCAATCATTTTTAAAAAACACTGGTAACTTCTTGGTCCGAGCTGGTTAGAACATTGTCAATTCTTAATTTAGATTCATAATTGTAACCCCTGATTTTTCCAGCTTCACAATTTATTATGTTCCATGTCATTTTAATTTTATTAAAAGAGTTTGTAATTTAGTTTTTAATATGTAATGATTTTGCCATGCAACATACTTATTTAATGAATTCCCATAGTCGCCCAATCATTAAATATCAAAAACCTTCAATATCTCGTTACTACGATCCACGTGACCGTAGTAACGAGATTCCAAAAAATTCTTCGTCTTCGTCTTACGTGCTCGTATGTATACAATTATTATATATCTTAAAGAAGCTTGAATTAAATTGCAGGTATGTTTCAATATGTTTTTATCTTAGTAAAAACCGAAAATAAAGTAAATCCCAAATATTGTAAAACCCCTAGTAACCCCTTGTATGAACTTAGAAAAAAAATACTTTTGAATTTGGAATCTGTTATTTTTACCCTGCGCGACGCAAAGGAGGGTAATGTGTTTATCAGTATAAGTATGTTCCTATGTGGCTTGTGGGCGTTTGCCAAGCCATCATAGACAGAAGTTTAAGGTATTTTGTTATTTGAGAGAAACTTTATAATCTGGTAACATTATCAAGCATTCATTATAGTATTTAAGTTTAAAGAGGGCTACAAAAGTGGTCATTATATCTTTTCTTTTAGACATTGCGTGAACATGGACGCTCAGAAAATAAGCGAAAATAGCGATTTGTATATGGAAAAAGTGAGTAAATAATTAATATTTTTTATATGAATAGGTATTATAATTGAAAAACAAATAATTAAAAATTAAAAGAGCGTGAATTTTAAAGGAATTAAATTTCTTACTATTACCCTCTAAGAAATAATATTGTTAGAATTGCTTACATAATTTTGAGTGTGATTTTATAAATCTATTTAATGTGATTTTCTTACTGTTATATAATGTTCTTATCTGCTAGTTAAATTGTTCTTGTATCTCAATATTATTACACGCTATAGGTATTGGCATATTTTGAAAAAAGTAAAGTTAAAATAAAAAAAAAAATAAACTTCACGCTGTATTCGGCACACAGCAGGGTCGGCAGAGGGAACCTAGTGTTAAGACGCTCCGTATTCCAGTTTCTGCTGAATTCTAGAGGTATTACGTGTTAGGTGGCGGAACTCAACACCGCGTTATACCTCGACACCGAAAGATGATAAGTATTTTCAGGTTCGATACGACTCTATCTCCACCTCAAAGGCCGGCAACGCAACTGTAACTCCTCTGGTGTTACACGGGGTGGTGGGCGGCGGTTATCACTTACCATCAGGTGACCCGTACGTTTGTTTGCCTCTGCCTGTGACGGTGGATGAAGAGATAACATGAAATAATAATAAAAAAAAAACACATATTTCACTTTCTCAAGTGGGGATTGAACTCACAATCAGTCTCGATTTCAGCACACTTTGTGCCCCTGCGCCACGGTTGGTTTAATATAATATTATTGTGGCTTATATAAATTATTTGTCGAACAAATTTTCAGGAACTCTTATTACCATATACTCATGTTTTACAAGTATCAGGGAAACAAATGCGATTGAAAATTGTTAAGGCTTTCAATCACTGGCTAAAGGTTCCCGAAGGAGATTTAGAAAAAATTCTCGATGTAAGCCATATGACGCATGTTGCGTCTTTGCTGTAAGTATTGATTTTATTCAGCTCCACTCATCTCCTCTCTCACATATAGCAGGATAGCCAGGAACGCTTTGAGGGCGGGGCTTGCATGGCTTTAGTTTCGATTTTGTAGTTTTTCAGGCTTAATTTGTTGTTACTAAAAATTCTAGGGTAGACACCACACTCGTTGTGGGGTGGGCACGGATCACCCACCCTTTTCCCACATTCTTATCCCCATGTTAATCGGTAACATCGTATATTTAACAGAGTAAAAAAAATATCTACTATCATAATTTTTCTTCTTCTTATATTACACAGTATACATCCCGGCGTTCATTGCCATGGTTTGCCATTCGACATAAGCTCATCTCTCTGTCTCGCTTGGATTTAGATTTAGATAAGATTTAATGCATTTTTATAACCTATATACTTAAATAATACAGACTGGATGATATTCAAGACGATACTAAATTACGCCGAGGCCTGCCAGCCGCACATTATGTCTACGGAGTTCCTCAAACCATTAACGCCTCGTATCACGCATTATTCTTAGCCGTCATCAAGGCCTACGACATCAACCCAAAGGTAAATTAAAGAACTTAACATAATGAAATACTTTATTTCTTTCTTGTAAATACATATTTTTGAAGATGAAATGACAAGGTTACTTTAGTTATATCTTTTGATTATCACAATAAATTGTTCTTTATTATAAAAAAAATAACAAACAAAACAGCAATATACTCGTATAGCTTTTCGATGGCTTACTTTACCGTTGGTCGCGGTCAGCTTTTCGGTGGCCTTCTAACATGTTGGTCAGGGTATTTAGCTACTGAGTCACGGAGGAGCGATCTCATTCTTAACTAGCGGCTCGTCAGCGGCTTCGCCCGCTTAAACTACATAATTATTGATTTAATGAGCAGAATTGATTGACAAGTAAAATGACTTCTAATATGATTTTTTACGGTTTTTTTTACCTATTTTATGTTTTTTAAAACTCTGTTAAATGTGTTGATGTCAGTAAATAATTTCATTTACTGCTTCAGAAAGTCTTAATTATTGATTTGTGTAAAGATTCATTGTATTCTTTGTAAAATAACTGTAATAATTGCATATTAACTCCTGTACAGTTTTTAAATTAGTTACATATATTATTAGCTAAATGTACAATGGGTAAATATGTAGTTATTACAGTGTACACGTAGAAAGGATGTTTTTAGGCATTTTTATATAGATTTATTTCAAACGAACGAACGAACCAAAAAATCTTTGTATTTACTTGATATTTCTTTCAAGATCTAATTGTTCTTTATCTCTGTTTTGAATTAATTACGACTTAAACTTAACTGTTATGATTTATGAAGGTAATCTCCACTAACAATTCAATTTAGTTTACAATAATGTATAAAATATTATATAATAGTGGTTCAAAATATATATTTTTATCAACAGTCATATAACCCAGACGTTTCGTTGTCATACTTAAGCCAGGAATCTTACCAGCGCGATTGCTATATAATATTCGCAGGTAAACTAATGCCTTGAGTTCATTCAAATGACGATGACTTTTTTTTAATGAACTGATTTTGATGAACCAAACTTTAGTAGTTAAGATGAGTTAAAACAAAGCAATTGGTGAAATTTTCAAGTAAATCGGTTCAGTACTTTCAGAGAAAAATGTGGACATAAATATCGACAGACAGACAAGAAATTAAAAAAAAAACTTTTTGCTTTGTATTATTCTTTTTAAGTGTCCCTCTATCTATTTCAGTCAAAATTACTAAATGTACAGACAAAATATTTTTACTGTCTTATTATATATAGAGATTATATATAGAGATAACCATAACTTATAATAAGAACATTTACTTATTGTTATTATTAATAGCATTTAGGAAAGTCGAATACAAGGTTTTTTTTGTATCAACATTGCTATAAGATTTGAAGAAATTCTTTATTCTGGACCTATATCCATTAAAACTCTTGTCCAAAACTCTCGCTACGCCGTTGTTACAAATATCTATACTTATAATAAAATCGTAAAGAATCGGTGTCTGTACATAGAAGATATATAAGAAAAAATGTTATTGGGGACCTTTATTGATGTAATAGAACCCAAAACAATGATTATTATTTTTTTTGTCTGTTTATATGTGCGTTTGGTCGCGCTAATCTCAGAATCGACTTAACTGATTTAAATGCGGTTTTCACTATTGGTTTCTGTTTCGTTAACATGGTTTGTTTTATTACAATTGGTTCATAAATAAAAAAGTTATAAAGTGGTAAAATTGAGATTTGCAGACGGTATTGTTGTTGTGGCTGAATCGGCGCTGGATCTACAGTATATGTTAAAGAGCTTGGCTGAACCTATTAATCGCATCGGTCTTCTGGTTAGATTTGGATAAAACCAAGATAATATTCACTGTAGAGCTCGTAGACGAGTACAGATTGGTTGGGCAGAGTGTAGGCAGCTTTATCAAGTCTTATCGTCACTGTTATAGCAAAGCCTAAAGACGAAGTCGAAGTCTACGAGTTATGACACAATAATGTAATCCGATAGAGTACCAAAGTTATCGATATAGCCCAAAGCTGAAGTGGCAGTAGGCCAGGCACATTCGCAGAGCAACCGTTGACCGGCGACGGGCAACTGATGAAAGTTGGACAATCATAATGTAGGACGTCCTCCAATTAGGTGCCGTGACGACATTTGCAAAGTGGCTGGCGACAGCTATATGGAAGAGCCCGATACCTGGAGATGATTAGTCAGTTTATATTTATTTGACAGGTTTTAAAAATAATGGCAGAATCTTTCTTGGGGGGTCTCCGTGGACAAGGAATTGATATTTACTGGCGTGAAAATTTTGTATGCCCTACAGAAGAGCAATATCTGAAAATGGTTTTACTCAGTAAGTAATCCACTATAAAACTGATATTTTATAAAAAATCATAACGTGTTTATTGTACATTCGAGGCAATGTATGCTAGGTAGGAATCGAATCCACGAGGATTCGATTCTTACCCAGAGAACTGTAATAATTCCAAATATTTCTGTTTTTCCTATTTGAATGAAGTTCAGCATTGAGGTTCTTTTAACGTTTTACTTAAAGGTAAAGTGAACAACCGAATAGTTCATTATTATGTTATCTTCATCTATCTACATATAATGATCATATTATATTTGTACCTCAGATTGTTTTTAATAAACTGTTGTTACCTTTTTCTAAACCGGGCGTCATTGTTAAAATTTATAATTTTATAATTAAATATAAAATTACAATTTTGTAATCGTGATGGTCGTGGATTTGATTCGCCCTGGGAATAATGAATTGTTGTCATTTCTTTGCAGTGTAAAAGGAGTGCCAAGGCCCTCCGTTTACAGCGCAAAGGCAGTGTCACTGACACTATGTTTCGCATTTACGTAATCTACTATATATAATATGGGATGCAACGTCAAGCTATAAAGAGAATTATTCTTTCAGAGACTGGCTATATGTTCAGTGGGTCGTATCAGATGATGCAGCTATATAGTGACATCAAGACGGATTATAGCAATATTGTTTCTATTATGGGAAGATATTTTCAAATTAGAGATGATTATTGCAATTTAATCCATCAAGAGGTGATTTTTATTTATACATAAAATTTAATTTATTTTCATTTTCAATTGTTTTTTGTGCAGACGCGTATACAAAGTGTTTTGTCGTCACCACTTTAAATGAAACCAAAGTTTTAACGACTCTATAAAAGCCTTATGCGATTAAAACAAAAGAGATTTTGGCAAAAATAAAAAAGGTATTTTTTTTCAAACAAAATAATAAAATTATCGTCGTAAAATAAAAATGACGGACATAGACACAAATCTATCAAAGCGACAACATAACACACGCTTCATTCGCGAAGTCGAGTCGTAGGTATTGGCGGTGGTAATTGCGTAAAATAAAACGAGAGATATCCTCTTCTCTTTCTGGTATGTTTTTTGAGCGTGAAAGTGGCAACGTTTTGTAGTATTTTTGTAGTAGGTGTTTACGTTATTGGTATCTATTCGTAACTATCTCACACGTAATACAGTATGTATAACAATCGTGAAATGAAAAAGATTCTACGTCTAAACTGTTGTCGAATCTTAATTAATAATAATAATAATAGTTTATTAAGCAAATTTCTTACAAAATCCACTAGTGCTTGGAGCCTCCTTTTAAGCATGTTATTGCCTGTACCAGGAGACTCCACTCTTACATTAGCATAATAATGATAGAAACCTTAAGTTAAAGTATATTATTTAACAATATATTTACACTCCGTTCCCCACTTTCTGCCGAATTCTGGAGGCATTGCGTGTTGAGCGGCAGAACTCAACGCCGCGCTTAACCTCGACACCAGAGCGAAGAAATGGAAATATAAATTTAAGTAAATATTTCATCTCCTCGATTGGGGATCGAACCCACAACCAGTCGGTTTTGCAGTCACACCTCGTGCCGCTGCGCCACGACTGGCCGAGATCCCGTTGATATACAATTACGAAATTTGGTAAGAATATAAAACTTACGGCACGTATAAAGAAAAATTCCAAAATTATTTTCCAAAATTGATAATTTATTGTATTTGTGTCGCAGAAAAAACTATTAGGTATAAATTTTTATCTGTTCTTAATTTGATACAAAATGACAACTTTAATAAGTGGTAGTGTATACAAGAAACTGGTACGGAACTCTCGATTCATGAGTACGACTCGAGCTTGACCGAAAATGTTGATTATTTTATAGATTATATAAAAATGTCTAAAAAAATGCTTTCTATGCGTACTCTGTAATACTACATATTAACCAGTGATATATTTAACTAATAATATAAGTAACTAATTTAAATACTGTATAGAAGCTAATATTAGTTATTTTACAAAGAATATCGTGAACACTTATCCAAATTAATTAATTAATAATTAAGGCTGTTTGTAATATCTCTATTTCTTAAATTAATAATTATGTAAGTCAAGCGGGCAACTCCGCGGGCAGGCGGGGCAGGTAGTATATACTAAAAGTGTAGTAAGTTTGCCTTTCTATTTGTTTCCCATTCAACAAAGACAATATTTTTCTATAAAACCACATCTGTATTTAAAAGATGAATAACAGGTTTTTTTTTATTTTTAGGCTTTAGAAGAATGGCCCGGAGAAAATGATATAGAGGTAACAATTATTTAGATTATACTACTAGGCGCAGTTTGATAAGCTTTACTGTACTGGTCCTTCGAGCCGGATCATATGTTGGGATTTTAGCAGTATTTAAGGAGATGAATAAAAAACGTTGCACTCGGTACACTTGTTACAATGAGAAATGTTTATTATAAAGTAAAATCAGGTATCGCGACGAAATATTTGTAAGGTGGACAGAAAATAATATTGCTCGTATAAATTATATAGGCGCTTTGCGTGAACAATATTAGTAAATATTTTATCTCCTCGAGTGGAATTCGAACCCACAACCAGTCCATTTTACAGTTACACTCTGTGCCCCTGTGCCACGCCTGCTCTCATGGATGATTCTCATGGATTAATAACCATTTGCAATATCTCCAAAATCGGGAGGAAAGTTTGGTACTCTAAAATATAATTCATTGAATATTTAAGGCAATAAGAGATCAAGATTTCTGCGAGGATATAACGGAGGGCAAGTTTAGTTTTCCCGTCATACACGCGCTGAGCACACCTGAAGGCAAACCAATATTTAGTATCCTTTAAAACTGTTATTTATTTGATAAATTGAAAAGAAACCGTCGTGGCGCAGACATGGCGTGAGATTGTAAACGCGACTGTAGTGAGTTCGATTCCTTTTCGGGGGAATAAATTATTTAATTAATTTCCCGAATCGAATCGAATCTTTATCTTCGCCTTGGTAACTAGATAAAGGGAGACGTTGAGTTAGCCTACTCAACAAGAGAGAGTATAGTGAGAACGTAGCCTCAGATTAAGATGCTGATACTCCTGAAAGTATACAACTTTTAATGGTTAAGCTGTTTAGTGTCTTTGTACTTTCCCACTCAATTTTTTAAAATATGTAGAGGACAGTAGTAGCACACGGGCACAAGTATGTGACATACCAATGTATACACTTGTTTTGGGTTCGACCCTCACTCGATTTTTTTTTATTTATATTGTCACTTACTCGTGGTCTGGTGTCGAGGTAAAGCGTGATGTTGAGTTCCACCACTCCACCCCCAATACCTCCAGAATTTGGCGAAAAATGGGGATGAGATAAATTAACTAAAAAACAATGTAGCTATAACTTGGAGCGCCGATAACCGAAGTAATAAATATATCGACCGAAGTAATCATATTTTTAGCTTTCATATATATATATATATATATATATATATATATATATATATATATATATATATATATATATATATATATATATATATATATATATATATATATATATATATATATATATTTAAAAGCTAAAAAAATATTGAATAAAATACCCTGGTTGGCACCGACTCCAATAATAACTGATTTTAAATAGTCTTAAACTGTGACATAATGTGGGAAAACAAGTGTCTTAATGGGTACGAAATGTCTTAACACTAGGTTCCCAGATTCTCTTTGTTTGTGAAGCTAAATAAATATTATTTTATATAATTTTTTGAGCAATTTATTCAGACATTTTAAAGCAAAGAACTCGAAACGTTCAACTAAAGAAGTACTGTGTGTCTTTAATGGAAAAGATTGGCAGCTTGCAATATACACGTGACGTTTTAGAAAAATTGGATAGAGATGCTAGAGAGGAGGTAGTTTAATTAATTAAAATCTTGTAACTAAATAAATAATTTTTTTAAGGAGCATTTTTTGTAAAAAAAAAAATTATGTAAAAAATTCAATTGTAATATTTATACTTTTTTATTATTGATTAAAAAAAATTGAACGTCAGTATGAAATGGGCAAGCTATTTTTTAAAAGCATTTTTAAGTTACAATCATATTCAAATATAAAATTCTAGAAAAAAAAATAATTTTCTACGAGACTTAAAGCATATTAAAAATTATATCTTAATATTTTTAAATGAATAATGTTTATTAACATGCATTAAAACAAAAAAAATATAATATTACATAATAAAATTATTTTAATTGTTTTTAAGGTTGCTAAACTCGGTGGAAACCCAGAGATGATAGCTGTGCTCGATGAACTTCATTCTTGGAAAACCAATTAAATCAAAGTAAATTTTGGATTTTGGCGTGAATACTAGAAAGAAAAAAAAATCTAATTAGGGGTTCATATTTTACGTTGATACATTATATAAGAAACTAGCGGCCCACCCGCGGCTTCGCACGCTTAAGCTACATTATTATTGATATAATAAAGAGAAATGACTTCTAATATGATTTTTATTACTTTAATCTGTAATATTCTAATATGATTTTTTTACTACATTATCGTAATTTCTATAAGGACTTTTGATTGTATTGAATTAAAAAATACGTATGTTGATATTTGATATTTATAAAAATATACATAAAGCTAATTATTTCTTATATATATAACAAGACAGTAAAAATATTTTTTCTGTACATTTAGTAATTTTGACTGAAATGGATAGACACTTAAAAAAAATAATAGAAAGCAAAAATATTTTTTTTGAATTTCTGTCTGTCTGTCTGTCGATATGTATTTTTCTCTGAAAGTACTGAACCAATTTACTTAAAAGTTTCACCAATAGCTTTTTTTTAACTAAACAATTAAAGTTTGTTTCATTAAAATCGGTACATTAAAAATAAACCTTTGACTCTATGCCTCATTAGTGTATCTGGTGGACATTGTGATCTAAAGAGTTTCCTGAGATCTATTATCAGAGACATGTACTACGACTCTGTTTCTATGGTTAGGACTGCTGTTGGGAATACTCAACCCACTGCTCGGTTTTTAGTCCGTTCTTATTCAATGTAGCACTGGATACTTGGCCTTCTTTATTTCTCTTGTGACCCTTGGCTCACTTCCAGGACCAGCCCCCGTGGTTGATGATGCACGCCGATGACATAGCGCTCATTGTTGGGAACCGACTGATGCTAGAGCGTAAAGTGAACCTCAGGAAAGGTTTGCTTTAGAACGGCGCTTTTAAACTAAATGTGTCGAAGACCGAGTACATGGCTTGCGGGAGCCCGGAATCGAGCTCTATCCATATAGGTCCTGAATCAGCCGTTAATTCGGAAAATGTCAGGTACCTGGGATCACGAGTCAGGAGGTATCGATCATGATGTTCAAGTCCGGATAAGCTCTGCCTGGGTTAAATGATCTGCCTGCCTAAAATACTGGCGCGATGTCACTGGTGTGTTATCTAGTTTGGTTGGTAATGCCGCCCAAGCTCAAGTGGGTGATGATATCATCAGATAACTAGTTGGATGATGCTCTTGTATATACAGGGTGGAAGTGTCAACGCTTCTTTTACAGAAACAGCATATAGGGTAAAATATTTACCCATCAAGATACCTCAACAGTTTAAACGTAGGATTTTTTTTTCATTTCACGATATTTATCCATACCTGTATTTCGTGTGACGCAGTTACGCATGGATACCAATAACGTAAACACATATACTGCAAAAATACTACTAAAGGTTAATTAACTTTGAACTTTGCCGCCAATACCTACGACTCGATTTCGGAATGAGGCGTATCCGACGGCGGTCTCCCTTTGATAGGTTTATGTGTGCGTGCGTCCTTCTTGACAAATGGCGTTTTATATTACAACATAATTTTATTATTTATTTTGTTTAAAAAAAAAACACTTTTAATTTTTGGGGAAAAAAAATGTATAAGGTTTTTATAGAGTAGTTAAAACTGTGGTTTCATTTAAAGTTGTGATGACACTTCCACCCTGTATAAGATTATCATCCGACTGGTTGTATCATACGGCATCGAATGCTGGCGTGTAAGTACTATCTCGGCACACTGAAACGAAGATGCTGTGGTGGATACGCGGTATAACGTGGTTTGCCCGCCGTTGATACGCAACACATTCATCCGAATAAGTTTTGAGGTCTGTGACGTAGCGGATAGGCTCCAAGAGCGTCGTAGGTACTATGTCGGATAGATGTACCTTGCTATGTCTGTCTCTGAAGTGAGACCTTCCGAACGTCCAAGGAAGCGCTGGTTGGATAACGTGGCGCAGCACATGACTACTGAGGATGTTAAAGACCGCACAAAGTTTATTATAATAGGTTGAGCAGGAATGCTGACCCTGGCAACTTACACCGGGATTAATCCCAAGAGTAAGAGTCCATTATACCTAAACTACACATTTTTTAATTTTAGTTGCTTTGTAAAGAAAAATATCTGTCTGGGTGACAAAATGTTAACATCCATCAAATATGTTGTACTTTTTTTCATACGTGGTCATAACGAGAGCCTTTGTTTCTTCTAAAGCCACTGTTAAAATTCTTATTCTTAATGCGTTCTGCATTAAGAATAACAATTTTAACAGTGCAAGAGACCAATCATGAATTAAGGTGCATCATTTTAGAAAGCGAACGAGATTCAAAATTTCACTATGTTTAGTTACTAGTTTTGCGTAATGTGTGTTTTTTTATAATTATCGTCCCATCTTGCTGAATTGTAAACTTTATTATGTTTATCAGCTTCACGCTGTATCCCGCACACATCAGTGTAGACAGAGGGAACCTAGTGTTAAGACACTCCGTTCCCCACTTTCTGCCGAATTCTGGAGGAATTGCGTGTTGAGTGGCAGAACTCAACGCCGCGCTTAACCTCGACACCAGAGCGAAGAAATGGATATATAAATTTAAGTAAATATTTCATCTCCTCGATTGGGGATCGAACCCACAACCAGTCGGTTTTACAGTCGCACCTCGTGCCGCTGCGCCACGACTGGCCTCATATCTCATTTAATTTATTAAGCAAGTTTATTTTACAACCGAATGTTTACATATTAATTGATGTTAGTCTTATATTAGTGTTAGTATGAAATATTTTATTTAACGCTAGTGTTAGTGTGGTTAGTTATGGGTATATCATACATCAATATCAATATCTACAAAATACATACATACAATATCATACATCAATATCTACAAAAAAGTTTACGATACCATGTGTAACTGTTAGAGTTATAAAACAATAACTAATATTCAAAGATAAATGTGCAAACTAACTAGAACGGAGCCGCCATCGTAGTACAGAGGGACATCTAATAAATATATGTATTATTGTGAAAGAATGAAAAGAGTGTGTAATTCCTCTATAGATATACTATTTTATATTCTGTTATAATGAACAACTTTAAACTTTTCATACAAAGGTATCCCGTAGTATATCTATTTGTTTCAATTATTAATACTAATGTGGGATCTGTATATTTAAATATATTAAATATTATTTCACCCTTTAGTGTTTTTCAGGTGGAAAACAGATTTTTTTTTAATTTGAGAAAATATTTTATTAACTATAAAAATGTTGGTAGTTTTTAAAATTCTAATAGAATTAAACAACTTTCTAAAATGTTCTTATCTTGCATGCGCTGTAATAACTATTGAGAGCTATTAAACAAAAAAATACATTTTCATTTATTTAAATATATTTTATGTTATTATAATGAATTATAAAAATTAATTAAAAAATAAAATAACATAATATCTTATTTATATGTTATTTTAATGTTCTTAAAATAAATAAATATGTTTTGATCAAATTCTTATCTCTTATAATAAGTCAGTTATTTAATCATTACCCATTCATACATAACAAATGTTAGAAAAAAAGTAAATAAAAAGAATTAAAGCGATTTTACTGGTCCTGCACCGCGCTCGCGTCTTCGCTCCTTTAATCAGTGAAGTCGTTTCTGAGATAAGCGTCGACAAACAGGAAAACCAACAAACAGACATTTTTTTTTGAATATCATTGTTTCTGGTTACATTGTTAAATGCCACCAATAATATTTTTTGATAATTTTAATTAAATTAAATTAAATTAAATCAGCTTCACGCTGTATCCCGCACACAGCAGGGTAGGCAGAGGGAACCTAGTGTTGAGACACTGCGTTCCCCACTTTCTGCCGAATTTCAGAACTCAACGCCGCGCTTAACCTCGACACCAGAGCGAAGAAATGGAAATATAAATTTAAATAAATATTTCATCTCCTCGAGTGGGGATCGAACCTACAACCAGTCGTTTTTACAGTCACACATCGTGCCGCTGCGCCACGTCTGGCCTTAAAGATAATTTTAATGAAAATTGAAAATGCCACCGTATGGTCTTAATCATTTTCACTTTAGAAATCTTAAGCGTGCTGCAAGCATACATTAGTTATTGAAATAGGAACGTTATTCCCTGTACTTAAACAAACAAATAATTTACAAATAAAAGGGGGCGAAGCCGCGAGCTGGTCGCTAGTTATTACATAATTTTCTTCAGATTGATATTTTTTTAAATTCGTTATATATCTTGAATGGAATGTCCGATTTTAAATTTAAATTAATTAAAAAATATTTTACACGTATTGAAATCTATATATATATAAAAGGATCTATATATATAAAACGACATGTACCTGACTGACTGAGGTAAGACGCACGCACAGCCGTAACCGCTGACGGTAGCGACGTGAAATTTGGACAGATATTTATTTTCATAATTCACCCCCTAAGAGTTCAAATAAGTGGTTATAAGTTTATATGGAAAAATCTTTAAATCTCCACCGATTTTTATAAAAATTTAAGTTCAGACTGTTAAAAATATTTTATTGAACACGTGTTTCCTGGATTTTTTAGAATTCATCCCTAAGGGTGCAAATAAGCGGGCGAAGCCGCGCGCGCCCTCTAGTCTTTAATAAAATATCATTTAATGGGATAAGGGTTAATTACAGAGGTATGAATAATATAAGTTGTCGGCATTTTTGTCGACTTATAAAATATAAAAAAATATTTTAAATAAAACTGTTTTTACCGGATTAATCGCGTATATTTAAGATTTTACATTTTGGAAACCCGACGTTTCGAACACTTTGCAGTAGTCCGTGGTCATGGGTGCCATTCTAAAGCCATTGTTTAGCCAATGTGATACCAATGTGTGACCAGCGAGACATGACAATGACATTTTATGCACAGCTATTTTTCAAAAGGTCTAAACTGCTGTTGACTTGGAATGGTTTTTACAGATCTGAGAATCTGATCCATCAGAGCTTGTGTTTATAATTTAATTTTCCCATTATGTTCCGGAGAACATAATAAATAAATATTTATTTATGCACAGCGCCATTTATGGGCTTGAAGTAAAACTGTAGATAACTATTCGGACAGTTAAAACATACCATTTCTATGTTAAATTTCACTTAACATAACATTATAGATTACTACCGACTGGTTGTAGGTTCGATCCTCACTCGAGGAGATGAAATATTTACTTAAATTTATATTTCAATTTCTTCGCTCTGGTGTTGAGTCAAAGCGCGGTGTTGAATTCTGCCACTAAACACGCAATGCCTCCAGAATTCAGCACGAACGGAACGGATAAACATACAGACATATATTTTTTTTAAAAGTCATAGATTTATGTTTTATTAGATGTATTCAATATACCGATACAGCTTTTTTTTTTCATTAAGTGTATAACAGCGGTACCTACAGATAACCCTATTAAAATAAACAACTATTTTTTCCTGAATATACTTTAATAATGAAATTATATAAAAAAGAAGCGGGGCAGCCGCTCAGGAGCCACTAGTTCTTAATAAAATGTATGTACTTCATGAACCATGATAGGAACCTCCACTTAGAATTTCTCTTTTTTTCATACATTTTATCAAAGTTAGTCTAAATCAAAACATGAAGTCTATTAAATTTGAATTGGTTATCCAAGAATGAAGATAACAGCTTAAAAAACAATTTAAATAGTATCTTGAAAAAATACTATTACAATAATATGTTACAACAAAAATCGTATTAGGTTATAACAAAATTTATAAATTTTAAATGAAACTACGGGTTCTTTGATTTTCACGATTATTACACATTTTAAATGAAACTATTTTAACCGCATTAATCGCGTATATTTGTTGTAGTTGATATAATTGCCACCTCAGTCTACCCGTGACCACGGACTACTGCAAAGTGTTTGAAACGTCGGGTTTCTAAAAATGTATAAAAATACTAAATATACGCGATTAATCCGGTTAAAATTGTTTCATTTAAAATGTATAATAATTGTGAAAATCAAAGAACTTATTAAAATTTATAAATATATGGAAAAAATTCAAACTTGAAGTTTGAAACTAAAATATTTTTTTTCCTATTCTTATCGTTTTCTATCATTATCATTCGTCGTAATGTGTGTGTAAGACATTAATGATTATTTATACTATTAGTTTAATGAAGATATTTACGCATATTATTTACGAATTTACGCACATTTTATGCTAGTTCTGAGGAGGCCATCACTCAAAAGTCGTGAGTCGACGTACACGATTGTATAGTAGTAGAAACTAGTAAGTAGTAACTTCTACCCACATACCTAATATAAAATAATTATGCTTGCAATTTTCCTATGTATAATTGCAAGCATAAAATAATGCTAATTTGCTAGTTTGACCTACGCAAAGTTTTAAAAACATTTCCGGACTTTATAAAGATAGGATTACGGTAGTGTTCAATTTATTATTTTGTAAGTGACGGTAGAAGACAATCGTCAACAACAACAATGTCAGAATCAGAAGTTCATGTAATAAATGTAAAAAGCATAGAAAACGATAATTTGTTCTTGGAAAGAGTGAGTATTTTATTGTTTATCTTTTACAAGAATAATATTAATTTAAATATATTTACGGGGAACGGAGTGTCTTAACACTAGGTTCCCTCTGCCTACCCTGCTGTGTGCGGGATACAGCGTGAAGCTAATTTAATTTAATTTTTAAATATATTTACAGAAAAAATAAATTGTGCATTAAACGTAATTTATAGTGATTATTTTATTAAATAAATAAATTGTTTCTTTTAGCTTCACGCTGTGCCCTCCGTATAGCATGGAAGGCATTTTTTTCATTCAATAAGTCCTGACATTTTTTTAAATAATTATTTTATGAGTAATTTCCTTCCCACCTTAACTTACAAACTCCGGAACTATTCTTGCTTTTTCTGGGTCACTATGAGGAAATATCTGTTTTAATAATATAAGACAGGGTAGGCAGAGGGAACCTAGTGTTAAGACACTCCATTACCCACTTTCCGCCGAACTCTGGACACATTGCGTGCTAAGTGGCGGAACTCAACGCCGCGCTTTGCCTCTACACTAGAGCGGAATGGGTGGATAGAAATATACATTTAAATAAATATTTCATTTCCTCGAATGGGGATCGAACCCACAACCAGTCGCGTTTACAGTCACACTGTGTGCCCCTGTGCCACGACTGGCCTTTGTGCGGGACACAGCGTGAAGCTGATAATAATATAAAATTTCTAATATACAAGACGTCTAATATTTTAACACATTTTTATTAGTCTACTATACTGATAGCTAGCTGTACATAATTTTGATAACAATAAAAGAATATGGTATCATTGAGCCAGCCTAATTATGGATCCAGGACCTGAATTCTTTAGAGGTTACTAGTAAACAACTCGAGTTTAGGCTCATATAATTTATAACTATGAGCGCCTGCTAAAGTATTTGTAACATTTGGTGTAGAAAATAGTAAATATGAGATTAATTGTTTACATTTTGATATATCTACTCTGTATTTTAGGAAATTCTTGCCCCGTTCAGCCACATTTGTCAAGTGAAAGGCAAGCAGTTAAGAATTAAGATAATAAGAGCTTTCAATCATTGGCTGCAAGTGTCTGAAGCGGATGTGAAGACAAGTTTGGGCATCGTTTACTCGTTTCACGTTGCTACTCTATTGTAAGTCGATTTTTTTTCATATATTGTTTGACAGTATGGAATATTTTTAAAAGCAACTGAAGAATGGTGAAATAATTTTCTTATTGGTTATCAAATAATAATTCAAAAAATAAACAATTCTGTCATGTTATTTTTACATGTTAGATTATATGTACATTGTAAACTTATATTGTAGGTTAAAACCGATTCAAAAGATGGGGCAGACGCCCCATCTTTTGAAATAGCCTCCTAATTTCAAAAATATAAATGTTATATGAAAAATATTTTTGAATTTAGCTATTATTAATGGTTTTTTTGTATTTTATCAATTACAGATTATAAAGAATTCAGACATTTAGGCATGGTGAAAAACAAATTAAAACGATTCCAAATATTTAAAACTTCAAACAACCCTTTTGCTGAAAAATGTTTTTATTTTTTTATCGAATTAAAATGAGCTTTAATTACTACAATAAAATATAACACTTTTTGATATAAGTTCAGCGTATTAAGTTTATATGTATATAAGCATATTTTGTTTTCTACCATTCTTTTGATTATTCTAGGATTGGAAAAGAAAGCTCATAAAAAAATAATAAAAAGATAATTCTAAACACTTTCCTATTTAGATTTCTTCTCTTATTTCATAAATATTTACAAGTGAAACATCTATTTAATTTCCTATCCTTTTTACGATGCAAGTTAAGGATTTCTAGTTTTAAGTATGGTTCTTTGATTATGGCGTTTTGAATGCGCCAGTTGAGCACATGTCATTTCGCCAATGTCACGTTGTGTGGAGAAGACACGAAGGAGGTTGCACGGTTAAAAAATAATCCAGTTAAAAATTATCTTCACTTGTAAAGAAGAAAATTTAAATGAATATATACATTACATATATAACACTAACTAAAAATATATATATAACATTTAAAAAAATTTTGTTTATTACTCATGTAGGTAATTTTTATTTGTCGACTTGACAGAATTGACGATATACAAGATGATTGCACGCTCCGGAGGGGAATGCCCGCGGCGCACTGCATATACGGAGTACCTCTAACGGTTAACACCGCTCTTCATGCCTTCTATCTGGTAATGGAGGCCGCTTTTGCTGTAGATTCCAGAGTAAGTCCAAAATATCGTGATTAAAAATGACAATTCATAAAATAATATAATTACTGACTAAACTAGTATCTACATATAGCTATTTATAAATGTTCCCAAATGGTTTCATTTCCATAAATATATGACTAAACAGAAGCCAGATGCAGATTTGAAGCAGCACCTGGATGTATTTCGCATTTTTGTAATCAACTATATTTTTATTGTAAAATATTTTAGGCGGCGAAAATCGTGACGGAAAATTTTTTGGAGATGTGTCGAGGACAAGGCATAGATATATACTGGCGGGATAATTTGATATGTCCGACTGAAGAGCAATATTACAAAATGCTGGAACAAAGTAAATATCTATAAATATTATTCAAGTAGTGTTTAATTACAATCCATTCTAGATGTTTTGCGCGATGGGTTGCGCAACTTAACGCCGCACTTTGAATAATCAGTCAAGTAAAATAAATATCTATCCGTACTTATATTATAAATTCGCAACTAAGTCTGTCTGTCTGTCCGTCCGTCTGTGACGCAATCACGGCCAAACCACTAATCCAGTCCTGATAAAATTTCATTTAAAATACTTGAGGGTTTCTGGGATGAATATAAGCTAGTTTTTGCTCATAATTGTAATATTCTCGATATATAATATATTAAAATATACTATTTGATATTTATCGTTTCTGTTAATTACAACCGTCGCTAAGGAACAAAAAATTTTGTGGTTTTAAGAAAAGGTCCCCCAAAATGGGCTTTCTGAATGCTTACATGGCGTGCCATGGCCTCAACCTTATGAGACACATAAAAACAATGTTCTACAAAAATATTGTATTTTAAAAATCAATAAGAAAATACAATAATATAATGGCATATGTTTATCTCTGAGGGTTGAGCCGCAGTAACCATTTTAATATATTTAATTTTATCGGGTTATTGTTAATGTATTTCCTATAATTCGATATTCATCCTCATCAGAGTATAATAACTAACTTACCAGGATATAATGGTCACGTTTAGCATTTCATCTAGATTGAAATTATACTTTACTGTACATAACTATAATAATTTAGGAGATATCACTGATTCAAAATAGGGTAGGCTACCCTACGAGCCGCATGATGCCGGGACTTGGTTACGGCATGAGCGATCCGAACGGGCAGATGACGTTGACGGTTTTGTAAATTTTCACACATTTTTGATCATCGACAGTTGATGTTAATGTTAATTTTGCTGTAGTTATTTGGTTACGTTTGCTTATAATTTTTTGTTAATTTTAATTAGTTAATTTTAGTAATTTTTTGTAATATAAAAAAAAATGGTTGAGTTACGTTTACTTTTTCCTTTGTGTTAATTTCAAATAGTAAGGGTTTTGTTATTTTTAAAATTAAGAATTTCCTTTAGTTATTTTTATGTACGACAAAACTGCAACAAAGTTTAATAGTTTTATTGAATTGGCTGTTTTACTTTAGTTTTCTCTTATATTATATTGTTTTTAAAATGATAATGTTATTAGATCACGATGAGAAAATAGATAATTGTGTAGTTCAAGCGGGTTAAGCCGCGAGCGGGTCGCTGGTATTTGTGTTTAAAGATATTTATTTCTCAACAAAGACTTTATTGTCACTTACATGAGATTTATATAATTAATGTTTACAAATTTAAGATTTAAAAATCAGTCTTAATACTTGCAAAATGTTCTTCATTCTTGTGTCTTCTTGCTTCACTTAACTTAGTACAAATAAGGTACAAATTTATATAATATTAATTTCTAGTGGGTAAAATTTTTCTTTGAGTATAAAGATGTAGTTACAATGAGTTATTTTATATTATTTTATAGTAACATTTTATTTGTATATTTTTGATGATTTATGAAATTATATTAGGATAATTTAGGTTTCATAAATATTAAGAGTATAAAGAGCTAATAATAATAAGGCTTACTGTGAAGCCATTATTATAAAAAAATATATAGTTTTTTTTTATAAATATTCCGAATAATTTGTAAGAATATATTTACATAATTTAGATTTAAAAACATTATGCGAGTTTACATTTCTTATGTCGTAGGGTAATTTATTATATAGTAGTGCCCCGTCAAATGTAATGTTTTTCTGGGCAAATTTTGTTCGGACCATCGGTATAACAAGTAAGCTGCCTCGGCGAGTACTACGATTATAGATTTGTGAATTTTTAATAAAAGATAGATTTGTATGGATGTTACGGTTAATAATTTTTTTAATTAAGATGCATGTGTTGAAAGTGTATAGTTGCTTAATGTTCATGATTCCTAACTTAGTGTATATCGTTTTTGTAGGGGTAAGATGGTGATAGTGGAATAACATTTTTACTAATTTGTTTTGTTTAATTTGTAATTCATGTAATTTAGTTTTCGATGCGTTTCCCCAAATTTCAATTAAGTAGCTTAAGTAGGATTTTACTAAGGAATTGTAGATGTTGTATCTAAGTTTT
>JAATLQ010020916.1:1521-17576 GCA_013421005.1 Heliconius erato x Heliconius himera | reverse complement strand
TTTCCAATTCCTTATGCGATTTTCTTTCAAATGATGTGCGATTCACATAAAAAACATATGAGTGCAATTTTCTCCAAAAACGAGTTACGAAAAACATTAATTAAAGGTGATTGCGGCAGGATTTTTTTGGGCAACCCTAGTGTAATCTATTCTACTATCATGTATCATTCTTAAATATAAGTTTCATTAGAAAATCTAATCCCTACAGTTTTAAACGATGGGATCTTAGGCCATAAATATATACCAACAATTCATGTGATTGAGCTGTAAATAAAATAAACGGTTCAATGGAAACTCTTTAATGACGAGATGATTTCTCAAAAATAATAATAGTTTATACAAATCGTTATTAACTAAAACACATGATTACATTCTTATAATATCGCGATTGTAGCGCACTACACGAAGAATGAATCGCACATGAAAATAAAAATATTTACTAATAAAAACACATTAAAATCGATTTAACAAAATAAGCCGTATTTTTTTTTATAGCAAAAGTTATTTTATATATATTTATTTTTTATTTAACGCCGCACTTTGCCTCGAAATCAGAGCGAAAATATTAAATATATCATTTCCTTGAAAGGGAATCGAATTCGGAATATATAAAAGGACTTGTGCTGACTGACTGAGGTAAGACGCACGCAGAGCCGTAACCGCTGATGGTAAACGTGAAATTTGGGCAGATGTTTATTTTCATATTCTGGACATCCACTAAGAAGGGAATTTGAAAAATGTTAACCTTAAAGGGATGAAATAGGGGTTAAAAGTTTGTATGGAAAAATTGTTTAATCTGTACCGATTTTTATAAAATTTGAAATTCGGACTCTTAAAAATATTTCATTGAACACGTGTTTCATGGTTTTTAAGAATTCACCCCCTAAGGGTTAAAATAAGGGGTTGAAAGTTTATATGGAAAAATCTTTAAATTGCCACCGATTTTTATAAAAATTTAATTTCAGACTGTTAAAAATATTTTATTGAACACGTGTTTCGTGGTTTTTTTAGAATTCACTCCTAATAAGCGGGCGAAGCCGCGCGCGCCCTCTAGTCTATATATATAAAAGGACATGTACCTGACTGGCTAAGGTAAGACGCACGCACAGCTGTAACCGCTGTGCGCAGAAACGTGAAATTTAGACAAATGTTTATTTTCATAATCTGGATATCCACTAAGAAGGGAATTTGAAAAATTTTAACCCTAAAGGGATGAAATAGAGGTTGAAAGTTTGTATGGATTTTTTTTAATCGGCACCGATTTTTATGAAATTTGAAATTCAGACTTTTAAAAATATTTTATTGAACACGTGTTTCATGGTTTTTTTAAAATTCACTCCCTAAGGGTTCAAATAAGGGTTGAAAGTTTGTATGGAAAAATCTTTAAATCGCCATTGATTTTTATAAAAAATTGAATTCAGACTGTTAAAAATATTTAATTGAACACGTGTTTCGTGTTTTTTTTAGAGTTTACTCCTAATGGTGGAAATACGCGGGCGAAGCTGCGCGCCCCCACTAGTATACTATATAGCAAGATTTAAATAAAGTGTTATGAAAAAGGTTATTTATCCCTGACACTACAATGTTAGAGGATAAAAGCAAATAATAAAAACAAGGAAGTCCATGTGAATAAATCTACGTTGTCCGGTCTCGGATAATAAGGGAAAAAACACATTAAGGTAAATTAATGTTAATCATATTTATTTTATCGTAGTCCCTCGTGGCGCAGTGGCATCAGCGTGCGACTCTAGATGCGATGGTTGTCGGTTCGATTCCCACTTGGGGAAATTAAATATTTAATTTCTTCGCTCTGCGTCGAGTTCCGCCACTCAACACACAATGCCTCGAGTGTCGGAAAGTGGGCAATGGAGTGACTTAGTATTTCCCTCTATATATCCTACTATATTAGGTAATTTTAATGCGATAGTCTAAAATAATCAGTTTTGTCTGAATATTTTTTATATATTTTATTTATTCACATTTTTTGCTTTGCTTTAGTGTAGGCATCTTAACCAAAAATGTTATAAATATAAAGCATTATTTCGTTTAATTTTGTTTTATTATACGTGACAATAACATCCGGATTTTCCTGTTTATATTAAAAGGAATACGCTGAAGTGCCTACTTGAAAAATTATCAGAAACATATTTTTGTTAAAGATATCTCTATTATTTATACAAAATTACAAAGAAAACATTCACAATGGGTTTTACTTTTATCAATGAAAACACAGAAGGTACCTAAATAAGGAATAGCTAATATAAAATAACTTTTGATATTTTCTAACATTTTTTTTTATTTAAAATGGTTCTTGTACATTATTATGACGTGGTTGATCTTAATAATAAAGTTTGGTACTATAATAATTTGGGAACATTAAAAAAAAATATTTGAAGAGCCATATTTAAAAAATAATCAAAAATTTTAATGCAAACAGCAAACAAAATAAACATTCTACAATCAATGCACATCAAACTTAAATAAATATTCTGTTTCTTTTTTTTCAAATTCTTAAATAACAAATGGGAATTATTAAAAATGTACATCACATACAAACATTTATTTGAAAAAACATGAAATATAGTATTTTTAATCTTATTTATGTAAGAGAGACACTAACTTTGACACCAGCGTGTTCAAAACACGTTTCACGGTAAAGCTTCGCTTGTGGACGTAGGCCTGGTATTTACCGGTAAATGTTAATTAATAATAATTATACTTAAGCGTATATAAACATCACAAATATTCAGAATAAAATATTAAAGCACAGACAATAAAAGCCTTAAGTAGTAGTAAATAACTTCGGCTCAAAGTTTAAACCTTTTAATCCTGATAAAGTTTTAAACTCTAGATATAAAAAATGTCATTGTAACATTTTGAATATACATTATTACATAGTATTATTAGGTTTTTACAATTTTTAAGAATGATTTATATTATATAATGTATTCTCGATTATATGGAATAAAATAATGATTAATTTTAAGTTATTTCTAACACTCTGAGAGTGTTATAAAAATTTACATAATAAAATCAACAAACAGTGGATCTAATAGGTTTAAACTGTAAGCGGACGATATACAAAATATCTATAATACAAATATAATAATATATAGCAGCCATTTATACGCGATCAAATGTATAAATAAATATCTATATTCTTACATAAACATTATCAACATGCTTCCAGTAATGACATTAAAGATTTAAACATATTTTCCATTTTTATATAAACTAATTAAGTAAACTATTTTATCGCCACCTCTCACCCTTTACCGATATCTTTCGGGTCTATAAAAAAACACAAAAGCAAATCCGTCGTCAATAAATGTTAATAAATATATATCAATCTAAATACCAATCTGATATTAGGTATTTAATAAATAGTAACTTTTCAAGGTATTCAAAATAGTAGGTATTTAATTTATTAAATATATAAAAAATAATAAAAGCTATATATAACATAGAAAAGTATTCTTAATTAGGGTTCCGTACCCAAAGAGTGAAACGAGGCCATATTGCTAATACTCCGCTATCCATCCATCTGTATGTCGGTCCGTCTCTCACCAGGCTATATCTCATGAACCGTGATTTTTAGACAGTTGATGACATATTTCTGTTGCCATTATAGCAATATAATAAGTATTTAAGGGGGTTCCCATTCATCAGACATGACTGTTTTGCCATTTTTATAGATAATACTTCGGAACCTTTCGTGCACGAGTGCGACTCGCACTTCGCCGTTTATGTTTTGTTATCTATATGAAGCAAATTTTAATTTTTACTCATTGGAAGACGAGGCTGTAAGAAATTCCTAAGGACTTTTAATCTTTGGTATTTAATTCTTATACAGTGATACTACAAAGATTTATGTTAATACAGTAAGAACATACATATGTAGTACAAAAATAAAAATTAACTTCTACAATAACAAGTTATAATTTTACAATCAAAGATGAGTTTTTAAATATTTTTAACATGAAATATTAAATCTATTATGGTCACATATTTATATTTAAATGTACATATTTCGATATAGGAATATTAAATATTTGTTAAATAACATCATTTTTTTAAATGTGTATATTATAAGGAATAGGTAAATATAATTATATAGGGTTTTTTTTGTATTGATACAAGGCACAAGGGGGAAAACGATATGAGTATATCGATATATTATAAAAGGGTAACATAAATATGGAATCTTAATAATGTGCGTCTGTGTAAACAAATTTTATATATTTCATAATAATAAGTACTAAAACAAAAAAATATGTAATTAAACGTCACCCATGTGATAATATATTTATATATAGATAATGATTTATTATCCTATAATGCATTAAAATATTTTCAATTAAGTACATTAATAAGTATCAATAAATATGGATAGAGATTTCATTTGACAAACTGGAAGTCGCGGGTTCAATTCTCAAGTTTATTTTTAAGCTATTTAACTCGATGGTGATACATATTCTGTAATATAATAATCCCAATTATGCATTTGTACTATTCCCCGATTTCAAAAAATATATTTATATGCATATTTCATAGAAATATTATTTTTTTAAATCGGGGAATTTTCAAAGCATCTATTTTTATAAAAGGATACAATATAACAAGTGCTCGTATTATAAATAATATGCGAAACGACAATAGTAACAGGAAATTGACAAGGTTTAACAGTACGTTGGGTTGAATTGCTGTGAAATATGTTGATTTAATCTGTCTAATCGCTAGTCGCTATTTGTACATAATATTAGTATATATATAAGCACATATTTTTCATATATAAAATTATAAATCTTATGATAACCTGAGCAGTAGGTATAATCGAAATTTGATCACAGAAGAAACTATTCCCGTAAAGTACTTAGGTGCTTATATGAAAAAAAATTTAAAATATTTTTATTGTGTTTTGTAACTTTCATTATTAAATAAGTAATTGTTTCAATGCAGTTGTAAATAATAAAACTCCATTTTAAGTTTTAATATGAAGCATTTCAATTAGTTAATATATTCTATGAATGGAACGAAAGCAACAATTTATATTCTATTTTTGTTTTTAAAATATAAAAAGACAATAAAGTAAGAGAATACGAATAGAATCGAAACATATTACTATGTAATAAAAAAAAATAAAACATATTACCGTCGTATTGTAACGATTAAAATAAAGATATTTCTATATAAGTATACCAGCATTGCCAGATGTCCCGATTTCCGCAAAAACTAGATGTTCCGATCGGGACATGTATAGTCCCGCTTTTCACAGATTATTCCACGTTCTATGATAAATATTTTTTTATTACTTTAACTGACGTATATTTATTTATTCTGAAGACTTAACTAACTGCCTTGCATATGATAAACCCAAACAATACTGTTTAAGTATTGTGACGTTTTTCGATTAAAAAATATTTTATAATGATATTTAACACCATTGAAAGATTTATTTTAAACTCAAATACTAAAAAAAATTAAACCCCTAAAAATATTACCGCTTTCGGCAAAAGAATCCTGCTTTTTTAATTAAAAAGTTCAAAAATCCCGCTTTTCACCGAGAGAAAATCTGGCATCTCTAATATATACCTACACGTGTTATCCAAATAGTAACAAAATATTCTTTAAAACACAAACAAAAAAAAAATATAAAATATATTATAATTTAAATAGTATTAATTTATCAAACGGAGTCATTGGTTGCGACGTTTGAATGTAAAATAAATTTTGTACCAGTTAGTGGCAAACAAACATATTGTCCTTTGACAATGTCGATGATTTAAATATATTTATTATATGTAAATCGATCTACAGCGCGCCATTTTACTAATACAATTATAATATGAAAATATTTAACCACGCGAAGTCGTTGTGGCGCAGCGGCAAACCACGTGACTCTATATGCGACAGTTGTGGGTTCGATTAATTAATGAGACAATCGGGGTAATTAATTATTTTTCATTTCTGGTATTGATAATATGACAAGGCGCGAAGTTGAGTTCCACCCCTCAATATGCAATGTCTCCAAAAATTTGTGTTGTAATGGGAGTGTCTTAACTCTACATTCCCTTTATTTTACGATTAGGATTTATTTATTTTTAGGCGTGAAACAAAAACTAATAAGTAAGCATTCACTGCACTTAATTTAAATATATACTGCTACTATATTATGTATAAATAATGTAATAATTATTATAAAATTTACGTTTGTATCACTTTGCTTTGGCATTAGTTTTTATTATTTTTAGAGTGTCAGACTGTGTCCAACACATGGCAGGGTTGGCATAGGGATCCTACTAAATTTTGAGACGTGTAACTGGCGGAAGTGAACGCCGCGTTTTGTCTTGCTACCGGAGCAAAGCCAGAAAATGAGAATATTTTATTTTTTCGAGTGGATATTAGTTACGATACTTAAGTTACGATACGGTTTTTTATAAGTATTGCATTTATAACACCAACTTTATTTAGAGTTAGAGAACAAAGTGCTTTATTAATAGGTTCCCTCTGCCTCCCTGCCATATGCGAGATACAACATAATGCTGAAAAAAACTTTGTAGTAATTAAATATTTTTTCTACGAAGAAACGTTACATTTACTTTTAATACGATTATAATGATGATTCTATTATATTTAAAACATCTATAATTTAACATTTCATGAAGAACTCCATAATTATAGATGATACGTATCAAAATATATTTATACAATATCATTTTTTGTCATTTCCTATTTTATTGCCTTTCTAAGACGTATAGCGTAGTGGACATTGTTGTTAAAAAGAAAATAAAAAATCTATATTTTTTTTTTATACTTAAATATGACAATTTATTTAATAGGTATCTGTAATTTCTTTATTTTAAACTTTCTTGAAAATTTATTCATGTAAATAAAACTATTCGAATAACTAAAAAAAAAATATTCGACGGAAATATAGAAGCGTTATTTTAAAAATAATAGTTACAAAAATTTTAAGATTAAGATTTAATATTTATATTTTTTTCTATAAATAAAGCAAAAACACATCGATGGCGTTACATTATCATTATATCATTTCAATGTACACTACGCCTTATAAAGTTTTCAACATACACTACAATATAATATATTATTAAGTTTTACTAAGAACATCGTTCGAATCGTCTATATAGGATATAGGTAACTGAATCGTATAGAAGCAAATACAACAATATTCATTTTTTTTTAATTAAATAACAAAATTGAATAACTATTTTGATGTTATAGCATAATTAAGTGGTTATTTTAGTATCTAATACTGAATAGTCATGTGTTATCTCAGTTATTTTCCAACAATAAATATTATTGGTTATAAATAATTGTTCAAAAATAACTGTTATTTTGAAAACTTGTTTTATTTTTTTT
This sequence comes from Heliconius erato x Heliconius himera, assembly GCA_013421005.1. Lineage (NCBI taxonomy): Eukaryota > Metazoa > Arthropoda > Insecta > Lepidoptera > Nymphalidae > Heliconius > Heliconius erato x Heliconius himera. The sequence goes on along the minus strand of JAATLQ010020916.1, from coordinate 10,193 downwards.
GTTTTTTTGAGTTCTGCCTCTCAACGCGCAATGCGTCCAGAATTCGGCAGAAAGTGGGGAACGGAGTCTCTTACACTAGATTCCCTCTGCCTACCCTGCTGTGTGCGGGATACAGCGTGAAGCTGATACTTATTTAATTTTCTAAATATTGATCTTAATACAGATTGTTTTATTTGCTTCTCTATGATTCTATTATATCATTTGTAAATATTTATTAACGATTTGTCTAATATCTTATAAGAATATTTTACTATCATATTACTACATAGTTGCATTGGTGTAAGAAAAATTAAACTATATTATATTAATAAATTAATTAAAACAACAACAATTAATAATATATTATAATTGTTTGTTTGTTTATAAGCTTACTATACCCGTTTTAAAATCGTAATATAAGTCTCGAATTAAATACATAAGTTACTTTTTTTGTTACTTAAATATGTTGAAAAAAAAATTAACATAAGGAAATAACATCAGTTAAACTTTTCTTACATCAATATATTAGAAGTAGATATAACAGGTTTAAACGTTATAATATTTATTTGTTCTCTATTAGAGTTTGAACTTGCAGGACTAGATCTCTAGCGAGTGACAGTACCGCGGACGCGTTGTGACGTTCGGCCATTTCTGAAAATGAAACATATCTTTATATATTTTTTTGTTATATTTCTTTTTTTTTATTTTGATTTCATTTCACATAACCAATGTAAATAATAAATATTTTTAAAGTGCTATTGAAAATAACAGGCACAAAACTTTTTTTAAAAAAAAAGTAATTAACGTTTTCTAAAAAAAAAAGTAATTAATATTCTATATTCATTTAAGTTTTAAGTTCTAATTTTTTTTTAATTATTTTTAAAAATTTTTAAAGTGTTAATCCACATTTAGGAAAGAAAAATACTTATTTAGAAAACGTATAAAAAATTTAAGCGGGACTTAAACCCGCGCCTCCTGGAAACCGACCAGGCGCTCTGACCACTGAGCCATACGTTCGAACATATGGTTGAAGTCCCGCTATGTCCAAATTTTTATACGTTTTCCTACTAAATGCCCACACTTACACAGAGACGTGTTGTATATTTAAAACTAATATGCCTCTTTATATTTTCTACATAAAGTTTATATTTTTAAACATTTTTAAAGAGTTATTCCACACTTAGGAAAGAAAAATACTTAAATAAGTAAGTTTATATTTTTTTTATTTTATTATTTCAACTTCACCCTATACACCGCTTACGGTAGGGAAGGTCAAGACTGTGTGTCAAAGCCGAATTTTGTCTTGCCAAAGCGAAAATATGTAAATATTTATTACGACTGGGATTCGAACCAACAATCACCGTATTTGACAATCAGACGCTGTTCCTGCACCAATATGTCGCTGTGATCAGTATAATAGTAATAGAAATAGTTTTTACTTTTTTCGCAGTTATAATTATTTCATTAATTGCTTTTATCTAAAATTCAGGCGCTTTATTTTTAAGTATAAACACTAAATTAAATGGCACAGTGTATGTCTGAAAGCACAAAGCTGGTGAGCTGAATTCTCTTTCAGAAAATTGACAGTTTAAATTATTTCTAATTCTTTTGTTTGACAACAATAAAGGTTAGCGTCGGATGTCTCCACTTAACAACCAGTCCATTTTACAAATGGGTAGAAAGTGGAGAAAGAAATTAAATTATTTAAAATTAGACGATCTGCCTTTCTTATTAAATCATTGGTTTTATCACAATTTTGCAATATAGTATTAATCAATATTTTTTAGTTTCGCGCTGTGTCCTCGGTAAACAAAGAGAATCTGCTTTTGTAATTACCTTAAGTGTTTTTTTTTATCATATATACATACTTATTAGTTTTTTGTTTGTATTTCCTCTTATTTTAAAATGAACAATATACTATAAAGTGTAAATCAAAGGTGACCATTAAAGAACTTGATGATGTCCGTGAAGTCCATGGCGTTGGCGAGTATGACGTCGCGGTAGGTCTCGAGCAGCGCCAGCGCGATGAACAGCACCATGTGCTCGGAGGCGACGCGCCGCGCCGCCCAGATCAGCTCCCACGCGGAGAACACCTGGTGATATTAAATAATTATGTTGCTGGCAGAGACCAGTCGTGGCGCTGGGGTGAGGTTGTGGGTTCACACCCCACTGGAGGAAATAAAATATTTAATATTTCATTTCTCCACTATGGTTTTGAGGAAAAAAATCATATATAAGAAAGCATTGTCGTAATAGCTATAAAATGAACGTCCTTTTTATTGTTTAAAGGCTATTTTTCTATTGGCCATTACAGTGAAGGAAGCAAAAGAGAATTGACGAGAGAGATGGTCAGACGACATCACCATTTTATTAATCTTGCTTTCGAATTTGAGAATTATGGACAAAATCTTCTTAAAATCCTATGAAATAATCAAACCACTTAGAGGTCCATCAAATAAATGTGTAAAAAACTTTTAATCTTAAGAATATTAGCAAAATTACACATGACACTTAGAAACTCAATTTAATATTAATTTAGTTAATTAAATTTATACATTACTACTATTTTTCTTTATTTCCAAGAAAATAATATTTTTATGAATAAATAAATATATAAATACTTACATCTTGATAGAGAAGCTCCCGTTTAAAATCGAGCAAGAACCACCGATAGCAGAAGTAGAAGTGAGTGTAATCGCCGTGAGCGTGCATCAACTCGTATAGCTCGCAGTCCAGGATTTGTATAAGCGACCTGTAATATATTTACACTTATAATACTAAAAATCATCTACTATAAACAACTACAGAAGTAAAAAGTATAAGAAGTAAGAAAGATATATTTTAGTTATTTAGAAAACGTATAAAAATGGATTGGATTTCTTTTTTGAAGGAATTGTCGTCCATCTCCTATTGCACTCGCTTTACATTTCAGTTAGCAAAATTTTAAGGCGTAACTGAAAATCAGCGATAATTGACGTTATAGCAAGTATCAAAAATATATACAAAAAGTCTAACTCAGCCTAATTCCACATGAAGCAGTAGACAGAGGAGGCTTAGTGTTAAGACACTTCGCTTCCCACTTATCTTCAAATTCTGGAGGCATTGCATGTTCAGCAGCGGAACTCAACGCCGGGCTTTGTCTCGACCGCAGAGCGAGGAAATGAAAATATAATAATTACATTTGCGCCCCTGTGTCACAACAACAAATTCTTTATAAATGATTCTTTACTCATCTACATGATTACCTCATATCAGCAAAATGCGCGTCCATGGCCTGTCCCGAGGGGAAGTTGTCCCGCGCCCGCAGCATGAGGCGCGAGAACAGCGCGTGCGCGACCGCCTCCTCCTTCGTGACCACGAGCAGCGGCGCCACCAGGTCGCACATGCCCTGCATGTAGCCCGTCTCCAGGTGCTCCCATACGTAACTGTTCAATTATATCAAACTTTTTAATACAATTTACACTTTATATAGGTCTAGAGCTCCATTTTCCTATTTTTACGTACTAAATTCGACATTTAAACTTGAAATTATGGATATTACGAAGGGCGTTTTAACAGAACTGAAAGGTGGGAGTTTTTGTTTTTCAAAAATACAAAAAATAGGTTGGTAACAGTTAGTAATTACGTCGAAATTACCATTTTTAACCGAAACTGGCCAAAACCAAATCTCGGTTGATAATTAAATATAATGAAATATAAGACTTCGACTATATTATCATCATTCAGCCTTCTATAAACAGTTTTATTCGTACTCAATACTCACGTGCACATAATATTTCTTAACTTGTCGAGATTTTCGTCAGTGAAGAAAGGATAATTTCTGTCACATCGTTGCACATCTTTCTCAATTCGATGTAAATTGAGTGCGAAACTCTCCACCAACTCATTCTAGAAGTAAAATATTATGAATTCAAAAAGTGATTTACTTAAGATAAAAAAACCTAGAATCACTAAGCAGATGGATATACAGGGTGGAAGAGGCAGCGCTCCTTTTACGGAAACAGCATATAGGGTAAAATATTTCAAATCTATACCTAAAGAAATTAATCAAGATGCCTCAACAGTTTGGACGTAGGATTTTGTTTTCATTTCACCATTTTTATTCAAACCTGTATTACGTATAGATCCCAATAACATAAATACTTACTACTACAAAAATACTACTAAAGGTTAAACAACTTTGAACTTTATCGCCAATACGCTTTGATTTCGGAATGAGCCGTGTGCGGAGGTGTTCCTTTGATAGGTTTATGTGTGCGTGCGTCATCCTTACAAATGGCGTTTTATTTTAAAATGACAATTTTATTATTTATTTTGTTTGAAAAAATATTTTTCTCATTTTTGGAAATTTTCTTTTTTCTGATTTATATTAGGCTTTTATAGAGTAGTTAAAACTGTGGTTTCATTTAAAGTGGTGCTTACACTTCCACCCTGTATATAGCGCCTAGTATTCTGTCAAAAGACTTTGGAAACATTATATACATACATAATAGTACAATTCTTAATTAGAGGGCAACAAACTGCAAAGATTTAAAAAAAAAATATATATTTTTAACTTTTTATTCCTACCTTCCGCCAATTTTTTTAATAAAAATGATGTTTATGTATTTCAAAAATTTGTATAACAATAACATTTTATAACGATGACAACTGCATTAGTACAATACTGTGTCGCAGTTATTAACCCCAACCTAGCAAAACGCCGTTACATACGTTATATCAACGGATTCATTGCATTATGAAGGCATTACGTGTTGAACTTCGGAACTCAACGCCGCACTTTGTTTAGTTACCAGAGCGAGTTAATTTCAAATTTAGTTAGCTATTTTTATAGTTATTCAGCTATGCGGGGTAAAGAATGATGGTACAATCAAAATGAATTCACAATGAAGACTTTCGATGTCTCCTCATCCAAATGAGCTAAGAATAATAAACTTAACTCACCGAGTAGACGCCCCCGTTGGAGCTGGCGGGCGACACGCAGGCGGAGCGCGCGTCGGGGCGCGCGTCGGGCTCCAGCGCGTCGAAGGACGCGCCCGCCGACGTCGACTCCTCGCGCACCACGCCCAGCGGACTGCGCGACGGGCTCGCGTTGGCTGGACAGAGTGCTTGGACGGTAAACGAGAGGCGTGGGTTCGAATTACGTTTTGATTCATTTTTTCATACATTTCTTAAGCAACTTTTATTCTATCTTAACTAAGAAATAACATTTAAAAAATATATAAAACATATTAAAATATTATATTATTTCACTATTTAAAAAAAAATACAAGCAGCTTCGCCCGCGTGGTCAAAAATAATAACTCAATATTATGACATGACGCATTCTATGAAGCATTTCTGATTGCCGGTAAAGTGAATTACAACGACACATTTATCATAAGATTACAATACTGTAATATAGCCTTGCTTGATATGCTAGGCTAAAATCAAAATAAAAAAAATCTACTTCAAGCTGTAACCCGCACATAGCAGAGTAGGCAGAAGAAACATAGTGTTAAGACACTCCGTTTCTCATTTTCCGTCGAATTCAGGCTGCATTGCGAGTTTTATAGTGTATGTGTATATCTATTCTTTATTTTGTTTCATATTTTCATTAAAATACTAAACAATATTAAAACAATTTGTGCACTATAAAACAATAACCTAATAATAAAAAAACTCACCAGTAGTCCCACCAGACGCCGGTGAGCCAGACGGCGCGAGATCCACAGAAGGGTTAGTTATAATAACACTTGTATGCTGACTGTGGGTACTAGGTTCATTTTCATCCATTTTTGCATCATTACCGTTGAGATTGACATTAGCACTATCAACACTACAAAGTAATCCCCTACCATCGCCTCTAGACACTATGCCTTCAGCGAGTCGTTTTATTTCCGCTATACTCTCTCGTCTCATATCAGGATTTTCTACGACACTCGTTATATGAACCTCTTCTTCTAATTCTGACACACTGTCTCTGCTATCCGTTGTGTCTCCATTGATTTTGGTTTTCTCTTCAGAATCCATTTCGATGTTGTCCACTTCGTCTATACTGGGCGCCCGTGACAATATCGGTTTCTCCTTCTTTTGCTCAGTGTCACTCGGTTCGGGTGATACGATCGGTGGATTGTCTGATATTACGCTGCAGTCGTCTTCGAATACCTGGAGGTATTTAGTCAGGTTGTAAGCATTAAAATTTGTTAATCTATTCAAAAGTTAGTAGATTTTATTTTATTTTATTTTAGAATAAATAAATAAGTGAGTATAAAGTATAGTAGTAGTATAAATAAATAAATAAATATTTTATCACTATGAGTATATAAATAACATCCATTTACAACATCTAAATTTGTTCTTCATTTACTTTAAATCAAAAATATATAGAAAAAAAAAAAAAAAGATTCAAACAACACAGTAGGTAAAGACTAAGTTTCGCCATTGAGTTTTTCCACACAACACGCAATGCCTCAAGAATTAGACGGTGCGTGGGGAGCGGAGAATCTTAACACTAGATTATCTCTGTCTAACGTGCTATGAAAGCTGCATATAAAGATTATGTCTTAGATTTAGGTATAAGCAACAACCTCTGGTTCAACAACTTCAGGCTTCTTCCCAGATGCCTCAGTGAGTCTCGCGATGGACGCCGCCGTGGCTTCCCTGTCCCTTTGCCGTACGATGGCCTCTACGCACAACCACTCCGACATAGTGGTCTCGTACTGACGACGATATGTTATGTCTTGCTCTGCTCGCTCTTCCGCTGTTGAGCCGAATCTGTTCAATGATAAATAGATGAGATATAAGATAGATTAATAGTTACTAAATATTTAATAATTTTATTAAAATAGTTTACCATTTTTTAATGTTTTCATTTAAAATGTGACTTTAGTTGTCAACATTTTAGTTCATCAACATGTAACTTTAGTTTCCACGACAGCTGTATAAGTAATTTTATATATATTTTTTTTCAGCTTCACGCTGCATCCCGCACTCAGCAGAGTAGGCAGAGGGAACCTCGTGTTAAGACACTCTGTTCCCCAGTTTCTGCCAAATTCTGAAGGCATTGCGTGCTGAGTGGCGGAACTCAACGCCGCGCTTTGCCTTGACACCAGAGCGAAGAAATGAAAATATAAATTGCAAATCAATATTTCACATCCTCGAGTGGGAATCAAACCCACAACCATTCGATTTTACAGTCCCACTTTGTGCCTCTGCACCACGACCGGCCTCAAGTAATTTTATATGAATAGTAATATTAAGCAGAAGACTAAAAATATGATGTTTTCATACTAAAAACTTTCAATATTAAGCACGATGATGAGGGCTTAGCGCACACAATTTGAACGCTAAGCTAATTAGTTACATATAATTTCATATAATTAAAATATAATAGAGGCCAGTTGTGGCACAGGAGCACAAGTATGTGACTGTAAACGCGACTGGTTCGGGATTCGATCCCCATTCGAGGAAATGAAATATTTATTTCAATTTATATTTTCATTTCTTTACTCTGGTGTCAAGCGCGGTGTTGAGTTCCGCCACTCCTCCAGACTCCAGAATTCGGCAGAAAATGGGGTACGGAGTCTTAACACTAGGCTTCCACGGCCTATCCTACTGTAAGCGGGACACAACGTAAAGTAGATTTTTTTTATAATACAATAAGTGTAAATAAACTTAAGCTTACTCGTAATATCCTAAAAGGAACGGCCATACTTCTTTCCTAATATCATGCTGTACGCCTCCATAGTACACTATTCTGTACACTTCGTCCTGGTCGCTGATCACACCACGATTGTCCATCATGGACCGCCATAAATCCTGTGTCAGTCCGGATTCTGCGCTTTCTGTTAAATATTAAAGTAAATGTTTTATTGTAGTGAAATGTAAATTGAAATGTATTAGGGACTCATGGGTTCTGGAGCACTTCCTCCCCTAGCAAGCCGGGGGAGAAACCCATGAACCAAGCCAATCCTCGGTGGTCTCTAAAACTAATTAAAAAAAATATCCCTTATTTGGATCGATTTCGCAGGGCCCCAGAGCTACATCTCTAACCGTACCAAAGATAGCTTTTCTAATATAAAAAAAAAAGCTTGTACTAAAATATCCCTATACAAGAGCTTAGTAGTGAGTATATTAGAGTACGCAAGTGTTGTATGGAGACCTCATTACGCTTCTCACTGTCTGAGAATCGAGAGACTACAAAAGCGTTTCTTATACCATCTTGCTTTTTCGTTAGGTAAATCGAGGACACTTAAAAGCTACGCAGATAGACTTGTGTATTTTAGGTTAGACAGCTTAGAAAAAAGAAGAGAAATATTAGATTCGCTTTTCTTATACAAAAGCATTAATAATATATATGATAATATCTCTTTAGCCTAGCTCTTTACCTTTCCGGAGATCTATTTTAGGTAAAAATTCCCCTATGTCTCGCTTTTGTAAAATATTAAATGTGGATTGCGCCTTAGATCCATTTAGAGACTCTGTGCTTAGATTTCGCAGAAACGCAACAAAACGCCCCTGATATTTTTTTGTTTCTTATTTCTCTTTTACGATATTTATTTTTATTACTTATGTAATTTTTACCATTATCGTTATTTTTTTTTTTAACAAATTATAGTAACTTATCCTTTTTAAATTTATGTAATTAGACTTTACCAATATATATATATATATATATATATATATATATATATATATATATATATATATAT
>JAATLQ010020907.1:46917-67607 GCA_013421005.1 Heliconius erato x Heliconius himera | reverse complement strand
TATATATATATATATATATATATATATATATATATATATATATATATATATATATATATATATATATATATATATATATATATATATATATATATATATATCTCTTTAAAATGAGCGGGGAATGAAGAATTAAATCACTTAGCACTAGATTATTTCAGACAGTCAGTCGTGGTGCCGGAGCACTGGCAAGCGTGCGGCTGCTAATAATAGGACAGGTTGTGGATTCGATTCCCACTTGAAGAAGTTTATTTTTATTTCTGCGATTTAGCAACAAGGCAAAACACGGCGTTGAGTTCCGCCATTCAACACACAATGCCTCCAGAGTTCGCCAGAAAGGCAGGATGAAGCAGCAGCAGCAGGCAGCGTGAAGCTAAAAAATTTAATTAATTATAAGGTATATTAAAACTAGATATTTATTTATATATATAAAAACCCACTCACCACTTCTTACTGGAGTACTGAGTTGTATCAATGCGATTGTGTTATATGTTTCTCCATATTCGGGGTGTAGCACATAGTTGCGGACCCGACGACCGGTGCGCGACCATCCCTCGCCAAGCAAAACCCGTGAGTTTCGCCTGTAATTGGTAACGGAAGGGTCTTAATGTGGAACGGATTGTCTAGGTTCCCAGGTTTCCTCTGTCTACCCTACTATGTGCGGGATACAGAGGGAAGCTATAAAAATATTAGTATTTGCTTCAATATGTCGAATTTTCCTATAAAAAAATTAAAACGATTCATTTGAAAATTGCTACTACATAGGTACAAGATACCTAGATTATTTTTGTTATTTATTTGATTGATTTATTAATTTAGCGATTGAAGTCAGTGTATAATGTTAAAAAATATATAAGAAGGGTATTTATTTTATATTTATTTACTTAAGATCCTATATATTTAAAACTTACGCAGAAAAACATGCAGTCAAACCAAAAACGTTAATTTTCAAATTTATTCATACGAATATATGACCGTCGTGGGGCAACGCAACGGCTGTGGGTTCCATCCCCACTCGATTGAGATAATTAGTATTTATTAATATTTTCGTATCTTTGCTCTAGGACCAAGGCCAAAAGCCCGTCGTTAAACTTCAGCGTAAAATGGAAAACAGAGTGTCTTAGCACTATGTTCCCTCTGCCTACCCTGCTGAGTGCGGAATACAGCATAAAGCTGAGTTTATTCGCACATATGCTTACCTATTACTACCTTTCAGCAATTTCTTTAATATGCATATTAACGCAACACATAATATTTGTAAATTAGATAGATATTTAGAGGAATGATAATATTCAGAGCTTCGAGATAGTTCTACCATTCGACAAGCGATGTTTCATAAATTGGCGGAAAGTGGGAACGGAGGGTTTCAATAACAGGTTCTTTCTGCCCACAGTGCCATACGCGAGATACATCGTGAAACTAACAGAAATATCGTAGTAGTACTTACCTAAAATCATGTTTAGGCATCGGTCCTATATCAGCGGCGGGCGCGATCACGAACTCCGCTTGTATCAACGCTACCGTTGTTACCGCTCGGCCTTCACCAGTGTCGCCATCTTTATATATAGTTTTATAAATATTTAGTTATTAATAATAATGGTTAAATATAATTTGTCGTACAATTGGTCATAAGTTCAAATTCTAGTCAGAGGAATGTTTATAGTTTTAGACTTATACAGAGAAAAAAAGGAGGTCTTCGTGGTGCAGTGGCACAGCGTCTAAATGTAAACGCGACGGTTACGCGTGGGTTCAATTCCCACTAGGGGAAATGAGTTATTTTTATATCCTCAAGCTGGATAAATCGCATTGTTGTGTATCGCCACTCAAAAAAAATGAGCGGAAAGTGGAGAGCGCAATGTCTTACTTTTACCTGTATTTTTTTTATTTACTTTTAATTTATAATATCATCGATATAGTAGTTATCGATATGGTAGTTATTGATATTAGTATGTTATAAGCTACCAAGTTATTTTTAGTCATGGAAAGCTTCATTTACAGAGTGTACCTAATCCTATGAAGCGTCTTAAAGTGAGATCCCTACGACAGAATAGATTATATTATATGGGAACTCCTAATTTATAAAAAAAATAATTTTGAAATGTAATAAAAAAATCCCTTTTTAAATAAATCTTTTTTTAAAAGTACTTACAAAAACTGTAATACAATATTCCAAGCCAAGGATATTGTTTTATATCGACATCTCCTTCAGTAACTTCTAGTGAATGGTCTATACCACAATCAATCACGTCTAATTTTACTAATTGTACTTGTAACACTGTAAAAATAAAATGTATAAATTGTACAATATTCCGTATGTACGTTACTGTTAAGTATTTTTTTTTTCTTATTTGTATCAAGCTAAGAAGCTCGCAACAGTTAAAAAAAAAGTTCGAGAATAGATATTTTATTGATAAAGTTATTTAAAAAATAAGTAAAATTTGTTTAGTGCAATGTTTTAATTAAATATATCCTAAGTATTATATCTAATTCTATTAAATCGCATTAATTACGGATTATTATGTACCATATTAATATTATGGGATAATTGTAGAACTAAATAGTTAGAATTAACTTTCTGATTTTTTCAAAATACTAAATATAAATTAAAATAAAAAACTAAGCGGCACAAGCGTGCGATTGTAAACGCGGCAGGTTATTTGTGGGTTCGATTCCCATTTTCATTTCTTCGCTCTGGTAACGAGACAAAGCATGGCGTTGAGTTCCGCCGCTCAACACACAATGGTTAACGGAAGTGTCTTTATGGAAACGGAGTATCTTATCATTAGATTTCCAGGTTTCCTCTGCCTACCCTGATAGGTGAGGGATACAGCGTAAAGTTAAAAATTAAAAAAAGAAATAAAAACTTACCTTTCATTAACATAAAGCAAACAATTGCACGTAAATACATTTTATAACAATGAAATATTAAGTAAACATGAAATTACTGTAAATGTGAAACACCGAATGATCGATCAATGATATTTATACTATTATTATACAAACAATATTATTATGTAATATGAGAAAGTTTAAGATATTTTGTTTACACTTTATAATATGTAGTTTATTTACTGTTAAGATGGCCATAAGAAAACAAACAAAACATTTTTTATAACTCAAGATATTTATTTTATTTTTTGTAAAATTAATCAAATTTGTGACTAGTCGCGGCGCAGGGGCACAAGCATGCGACTGTAAGCGTGACGGGTTGTGGGTTCGATTGCCACTCAAGGAATTCAAATTAGAGAACTAAGTGTAAGGTATATATGCATGAACTATACTAGATTTTTATTTTCTCCCAGCCTACAGCACCAAATTAAGCACTAATTAAAAAGAAATACAATTCGGGCACAGCATAGAATTACTTTAATTAAATTTTAAGAATTTACAAATAAATAATTATTTTGACACCTTACGATTTATCCAAGTAAGAAAAAAAAATAATTAGCTACACGCTGTATCCCGCATACAGCAGAGTAGGCAGAGGAAACCTAGTGTTAAGATACTGCGTTCCCCACTTGCCGCCGCGCTTTGTCTCGATACCAGAACGAAGAAATAAAAATATAACCAGTCGATTTTACAGTCACACTTTATGGTGCAGGGGCACAAATACCTTACCTTACAATATCTTACCTTAAGCAGAAAGAAATTAGTGTTGAACCACTATGATTTAAAAAATATACATTGTTTTCCCTTCAATCAACTATACATGTGGATAGTTGATCAAAGTGAATGAATGAACACACACCAAAAATAGCAAACTATTTGGATTTTTTTTAGGCTACACCAATGTTCTTATACACTACTAAGAACTTACTTTTGGTTACTAACATCTCTGTATAGAAGAACACTCCTCTACTTTAATAATTAGCCTAATTCCAAAATATATATATACAAAACACATTATATAGAAATCAAATCACCCACAAACATAATTCAAAATTTTATTTAAAAGAAAATAACAATTTCAAGCACTTCTCAGCCCAGTTGTTTTCCTATAAGCACTAAAATGTTCCAAATACTGATATATAGTGTCAATAGGCGTGTATATTTCATTCATTCTGCTTAGTAAATGCTGTGGTGGTTGTACCGGCACTGATGGTCCAAGGAGACCTTGGAGGAACTCACGAAGTAAGCCCCATACTGCATTTGCCATTACGCAGGGACGGTATTCAACCTTAAAAAGATTTGAATTAATTAGTTTTCTTATATGGTACAAGTCATTACCTGCAGTCTTTGCCTTTACTTGTAAATTCAAAATATTCTTTATTTAAATATACTTGAAAAATAAACCTAACTACTTACTACTTATTAAGGAAACCAGTTGTGGCGCAGCGGCATGAAGTGTGACTAAAATCGATTGGTTGTAGGTTCTATCCCCACTGGAGGATATGAAATATTTACTTAAATTTATATTTACATTTCTTCGCTCTGGTGTCGAGGCTAAGCGCGGTGTTGAATTCTGCCACTCAACACGCAATACCTCCAGAATTCAGCAGAAAGTGACGAACGGAGTGTCTTAACGCTAGGTGTTAGGTGTAGAATAATACTTATAAAAAGTAAAAAAACAAAACTTCAACTAAAGTTCTGGTGAGAAAAGATGGCAAAAAAACTCAATAGTTGCACTGCAGTTGCAAATTTTCAGCATTGTATATCATGTAGCCAAACTAAATGCAAGGCTGTCTTGCCAGAATACGGAAATGTAAAAAATTATTCCTCCAAGTGAAGATTTCACCTACTAGTATTATAAGATGTTACCTAACTACTGACAACGGCTTCAAGCTTAACTTCATTTCTATATAGTAGTTTATCCTCATAAATTATGTTGTTATGTTTATCCTCATCCTTATATATTATAAAATTATGACTTATTTTAAAAGTCAAATTTACTGTTTTGACTTTTAAAATATAATAAATTATTAATTTTGTTCTTATTAAAACTAAATTTATAATTTATTATATTTACACCAAGTAATTTATTGATATTCATATATTTTTTATACCTAAATTATTTAGTATAAATATGGCAATATACAAATGAACTTACTTCAATAAGAACACCTTTGAAATTTTGATTCATAGTAACAGAGCCGAGTTTGACACAAAAATCGCCCAATTCAAACCTTGGACCTTTACTTTCGATTTTAGTCTGTTTTTTAGAAGTATAATGATGTGACAGTTTCATCATTAGTAAGTCGAATAGCCCATCAGCTATTACATGAATATTTTTAGTCCCACTCTCTAATATTGAGAAAACAGAAGCTGGTTGTTCTGAATTATGTAAAATGTGAACTGTTTTTGTTGTACCTTAAAAAATAAATTAGAAAAACAAGTAAATAATTAGCTAGGCTAAACTAAGCTTATATATTCACAAAGTCAATAATTAAAAAGTTAATGCTTTAAACCACTAATATTTTTTATTTAAAATTTGAAGTGGTTGCAAAATCATATACATCTGCAAAATATTTCATAATTTTTTGACAGTTTAGGATCTTATTCCAATTTTATTAGATTACTACCATGTAACAATGTAATTTTAATATTATTTTCTATAATGAATTTGTAAACAAACTGAATATGTAAAAGTATTTTCTTTTAATGCTGTATCCCAACTATAGGAGCGGGGTGGGCAGAGAGCCTAGTGTTAAGACACTCCACTCTCTATCGAATTCCAGATACATGATCTGAGCGAAGATATGAAAATATTAAATATTTCATTCCCTTGAGCGGGAATTAAACCCACGCTTGTACCCTTGCGTCGTGATTGGCCTAAGTTTCAATTTGTTTTCCTATTTCTATCTTTCTGTCAAATGTAATCATCACTAGTTGACCAAATAAATAAATTTTATATACCCATTTGAGGATGTGATAAATAACTTTCGCAATCTACAAGAAATTGCCCTTGTTGTGAAGCTCCAAGAGCTAATATCCTTTTTGTAAGTAAATCAATTACGTATGTGCCGGTTTTGTGTTCAGGCACTGGATATTGCTGTAAACTAAAATAAAAAGCTGGTTAACATACCCGTACTCAAGTATTCTATTTTTTTAGTAAAATATAAAGGAAACTTACACAGTAACACCCATTTTTTGTTTAATTATAAAAGTAAATAAAGTTTTTGTTTAGGTTGTTTTAAAAATATCTTTCTGTATATCCTTCCTTAAAAAGAATTCTAGCCAACCATAAATAAATATCAATAAAAAACTTTATATTTTTCTTGAGTAATTAATTTTACTCTCTTCTTTATACTAAAAATATATATACATTTTTTCTGTTTAATAACAACTGTACAAAATCAATTACTATCAAGTCAAGGTTAAAAAACTTTTGACATTAAGTTCTGAAACAGATTAAATAAATATCATAATAGATGACTAAGAAAATGTGTAAGCTATTACTTAGGTACTATTTTAATAAAATAAAAAAGATAAATTTTGTACTTATCATAAAATAAAAATTCATAAGAGCAAAATTAATTTAAAATAAATTATTTACAATTTGGGAACAAAAAACATAATGTCACTATAATTACAAAACTAACCATTCATAGAATTTTACGTTGCAACAAAAGCTATTCTCCAATAGAAATAAAGAGTTTAATCCAAAGAGAACAACTAATTGAAATCACACATTCTAGCTGGACCAATGGCAACCGAACAGATAATTTAATGGCAAAATTGACAAGTGTGGGGGTCTCCTTTTATTATACACTATTTATTTACGTTTAATCCAATTAAATTTGGCTATTGCGTAGCATTACTATTGTACTTTAGCGATATTTTACTGATTGTATTACTTACTAGTTACATCATCTAAAAGTGTATTCAAAATTACAATATATCTTTTATCGTGTGATTATTTTTAGTATTTTTTCTTTCGTATTATCTAACATTTAGTTTAGTGTGGTTAAAATGATTCCTGATAACGTGACATTGGTTGTGAAGGCGCCTAATCAGCAAATTGAGGATCAAAATATCGAGTGCCAGACGTCTTGGACGGTCAGACAGTTGAAAGGTCATCTAGCTGAGGTCTACCCTAATAAACCGGTATATAGTCTATTTATTATTTGTATTTTGATCATAAAATAGCAATTATTATGTTTTATTATTAAAACAGAGTTGTTAGATTATATAACTTTAGTTAGTGATAGTTATTATATATATCCATATTTTGAAGCAACAAATGTTTTGTATGTTATACAAAAGAATTTAAAATAATAAAATTATAATTTATAAAGTTAGCTATTTTAAGACATGGAAAGAAAATAGAAAAATAATAAAATTTACAAATATGGAATGTTTTAATATTACTTTTAAGTAGCATCAGCATTTTAATGAGTTTTGAATAACTGTGTTATCAGTTATGTGTATGTTTATTTGCAGTTTTAAGTGCAAATGATAAAAATAATATTCACTTAAATTAAAACTGCAAATTCAAGTCTGTTATCAAGCAGTGGGATAGCAACTGATTGTAAGCGCTATAGTTGTAGGTTTAATCTTCAAATATCTCGAAAATTGTAAGGAATCATTTTGAATGGAGTGTCTTCTAAGTTTCTTTGGCCTAGCATTCTGTAAACAGCATACATTTTTTTTAAATCTTGCATTACGCATATTTCGATAAGATTAAACTAAACAATAACTAGATTTTTATCATAATTATTTCATGTCTCATCAAGATTATATCTTGACATAAGTTGTAAGAGTTTTCAAGGTGAAGAAAGTAATTTTCTTGAGTATTTTTATGTAAAATGTTTTCAATACTTTTATAGTTTTAGATTTTTTGGCATAGTATTAAGATACTCCATTAGCTACACTACTCTATGTTCAAGACATTTCTGGATGACCAGTGTAGTAATGAAAATCAATTATTTTTACAATGTGTTTACATCATGTTTACAATGTGATGCTTCAGCATGGCCTTATGACTACATGTAGTTATAAAATCCTGTTTGCATGAAGTTTTAGCTTACATGAATAATTGGCTATAAAGTTAACGCACAATAAAATTGGTAGTAAAATTTTTATTTCTGTATTAAACAAATATTTAGTTCTAAAACAATATATTATTATTGTAATATTTTTCTGAGGAAAGTGAGCTCTACAGGAAAAAAGGCAAGAATAATTATAAATAATAATGATTTTTTAATTTAGGTTTGAAGGTTTCAAAACAAAGAAATATATTTTTTTGATTTACTTTTGGCCCGGCAGAACTTAATGCTGCACTTAGCTTAGGTGCCATTTGTCTACCCTACCTTAAGTAATATTATTTTTGAGGCCAGTCATGGGGCAGGAATGCAAAATGTGACTGTAAATGCGATTGGTTGTGGGTTCGATCCCCACTCGAGGAAATGAAATATTTGTTTCAATTTATATTACTATCGCTTCGCTCACGCGGCGTTGAGTTGCGCCACTCAACACGCAGTGCCTCCAAAATTCGGCGGAAAGTGGGGAACAGAGTGTCCTAACACTAGGTTCTCTCAGCCTACCCTGCTGTGTGATGGATACAATGTGAATTTGATGTAATTTTTTATATTATTTTTGAAACACTTTCAATTAATCACAAAAAAAGTGTTATTTCAGGCACACAACTACAAGAATTTTATTTAAACAAGATTTTTTATTTAACTATGCTAAAGATTATTTCTACAAGTGTTTCTGATATAATTGTCTTGCAATGCTACGCTCTTTTGCTTTTTCATTTATCGTCAACTGAATGATGAAATTTATTAAGTCGTTGTTACGCCTGAGTTGTTTGAAATAGAAAGTAGCATAATTAAAAATAATATAATTGAAATGAATATATAAGGTGGAAGCGTCAGCGCTCCTTTTACGGGAAACAGCATATAGAGTAAAATATTTTAAACCCTAAAGAAATTAATTAAGTTACCTCAAGTATAATCTTAGGGTATTTTTGTCATTTCACGATGTTTATCCATACCTGTATTTCGTGTGACGCAGTTACGCATAGATACAAATAACGTAAACACTATTACAAAAATACTACTAAAAGTTGAATAAAATAACTTTGAACTTTGCCCCCAATACCTATGACTCGATTTCGGAGTGAGGCGTATAAATTTCCCAATGGCGTATAAATTTCCCAGTGGAAGCGATTACTTGTATAATTACACTCTGAGCAAATTTAATATTTCTATTTTCTTCACTCTGGTGTCGACGCTAATCGCGGCGTTAAGTTCCGCCACTCAACAGACACACTCAACGCAATGCCTCCAGAATTCGGTCACTAGGTTCCCTGATTCCCTCTGCCTATCCTGCTATGTGCGGGATACAGCGTGACCCTAAAAAAATTCGCGCTCGTAAATTGGGAAACGCTTGTAGCTGAAAAGCAATTGTATCCACGAGCATACCGACTTTTATTTTTAATGTCTGTATGTAAAAAATGACTATCCGTTTAATGTAACCGATTGTTCCATAATCCATTGTTGTTGGTATTTGAAACGATAACTTAAGCATCCGTTGCGCCGGGGCAATGGTTTCGACATTTGCAAAGTTTATGAGATTTAATATCTAGTTATATCCATTATTTAATTTTGCGAAAAAAGGTCACACAGTGTTTTTGTATAATTAATAATCAACAAAATTCTTCACAAATAGTTACTACTTGTATAATATTCTTCTTGCTGTTCCAAATATGTTAATAGTTTTATAGTTTTTTTATTTATGCTTACACTTTGTTGAAACACACGAATATATTAATCGTTATCTATAAAATAACGAGGACATGTTGAACTGACCTCATAAATCCGGAATATATTCGGAGCTTAAAAATTATATCAGTATGTTAATGCATTTTTTTAAATAATAAATTAATTAAATAACCGACTTCAAACAACAAACTAAAAAGTAAAAAATAATTTTACATAAAGTAAACCGTACTTTATAATTTTGAAGTCCGTGTCAAGCTAATGCTACTACAACCTTACTACAATATTAAATTACTAAGCATGTTTGATTTACGATTTTAAGATATGGATAGAGCTTAAAAGGATGTTCTCAAATAAGTAGGTAGTGGTTGTACTATGTTAAACTTCAATCTTAGTTAGGTATTATTTTTGTGCAAACTAACATTATGGCATATTCACAAGAACATATATAAAAAATATTCGGGCGAATTGGGAACCTCTCTCTTTTTTGCAGTCGGTTGAAAATGAGAACGTCTCATTATCGAAGTTGGTTGAAAAGAAATGCAACGATGAGGAATCTCACTTCTGTCGCCAATTTTAACAATGTTTTACCTTGTAACTATTACAGTACAATTATATTTTTTACCAAAAAAAAACAAACTTATTCAATTGCAACCGGATCCGATAATTAGAACCTAATCAAACTTTCACCAAACTATCCTTGAAATGTATTCTTTCAAATATAAAATAATCATCAGAATCGGTTGGCGTGATATTGAGTTATTAATCCACTTGTCGCGCGCATACCTAATACAAATTCAATTCTTATAGATACCATACTTCCTTTCAAATAAAAAAAATAATCAAAATCGGTTCACCCAGTCAAAACTTCTGAGGTAACAAACATAAAAAAATACAGTCGAATTGATAACCTCCTTTTCTTCCATAAGTTGGTTAAAAAGAAACATAAAATTTCAAAATTATTTAATTAGAACGCGGCGTTGAGTTCCGTCATTCAACATGCAATGCCAGAATTCTTCAGAAAGCGGGGAACCGAAATATCCTAATAGGAAGGTAGTGCCTTAACACTAGGTTCCCAGGTTCCCTCTTTTTACCCTGCTCTGTTCGGAATACAGCGTAAAGTTAAAATATAATTATTTTCTTTTGTTACAGAAAGCAGATGAACAAAAGATAATATACTCTGGCCAACTCTTAGATGACAACAGCATTATAAAAGAGGTTCTAAGACACTACGACAGTCAAAACACGCATACTATGCACTTAGTTTGCTCAACCAAAAGAATGACAGAACCAGATAAAAAACCTTCGTCAGACGGACTTCGTCAAAGGAATGTTCCAGAAACTCCCAGACCAGCAGAGACCCCCAGGCCGGAAATGCGACAGAACGATCAAAATCATACAGTGGAAATGCAGAACTATTTTAGTTCGTTTGTAAATAATTATGGCAGAGTGCCCCCATATCCTAATTATAATTTTGGAGAAGCGTTGCCTCCAGTAAATAGTGATCCTGCCTCGATGGCCAATCATATGCTGATGATGCAGCAAGCCTATATGCAGTATATGCAACAGTATGCCAATATGTAAGTTATTTTTTATCTGTAAGCTATGAAAAATGACTTAGTCATTCTTTATCTTTATATTGTATCCCGTAAATAGCACACATATAACTAGGTAACACGACTTGTCGGCAGTATTAAAAACAATATTTTTTTATTGTACTTTAGTAGTACAGTAAAAATTCTACAAAGATAAAAGTTTGTGAAGAAGAATGTTTGTTTCACTTTCATGAAAAATCTTCTGAACGAATGTAGATGAAACTTCAGAATAACATATACAACTTATGTAATCGCTAGAGCTATAAACATTTAATATATATATTTTTCCCCTCAAGGGCTCAAACTCCCGACCCACCAACTCCCCCTACACCAGAACAACCACCTCGCCCAGAACCGGAACAAGAAGACCAGATGCCCAGAGACTGGTTGGACCACCTGTACGCGGCGTCCCGGTTTGCCATACTGGTCTCCCTGTTCTGTATATATGGGAGTCCAGCGCGACTGTTGCTCATTATTCTGCTGGCGGCCGCTGGATATTTGTGAGTAGATCTTTTGGTTTATTTTCAGCTTCTGTATCTCACGTACAATAGAGGGAACCTTATATTAAGACACTCTGTTCTTTAAGACATTCCGTTTTGAGTGGAGTAACTAATACTCATTTCTGACTGCTAAGCTCACTTATCAGAGTAAGGGAAAGAAAATTATTCATTCCCCCGAGTTGGAATCAAACTTACAACTTTAGCTTCGAAGTCTCCCATTGCTCATTTATATACTTATATTATGTAATAAAATAATTATATTAATTGAAGATTCCACGGTTATAGTATTTTTTTATTATAATTGCAGACATCAAATCGGCTTTTTCCGTGACCTCAATGTGAATCCCGTTAACAACGCCGCCGATCGCAACGGCAGGAACAGACGGGAACGCAACGGTAACGAACCTGCACCCAACGGTAACGCTAACGAACCGCAAACCAACGATAATGAAACCAGAACAGCAGACAATGACAACAATGATGAGAATCAATCATTATTGTCTGTCACTTGGATGATATTTACATCGTTCTTCGCTTCGCTTATACCAGATATTAATTAATGATCATTCATTTTAATTTGATTATTTGGGTAATTATTTTTTTTTAATTTATCATTATCTAATGATGAAGTTAATGATTAATAACGAAAGTAAAGATATTGTGAATTCTTTTGAGGGGTTCTGAGGATTTAAATTTTACGTTTAACCGATTAATTATTATTATGAAAGACATTTGTAAAAAATACCTTCTTTTTTATTACAGAATTTGTAAATGAAATGTGGAAGGGAATGGAATATATTCAATATTTTAAAATAATGTTATAACATAAAAATGATTTTTTTGACAGAAAAATCAATTAAAAGTAAATAAAATAAGTTATATGTTTCAAAAAATACTTTTTCATTTCATTTTATATTGAACTGATTTTAAACCAAATATTAATGTATGTAATTTTAATTTGTATCCTAAATATATGTTTGACCAATGACTTTATGATAAATATTTGACATTTTCAAAAATATATAAACATGGGAATGGAGTCTTAGGTTCCCTGTGCTGTGTAGAGGAGCGTGAAGCTGATTTGAACTTTTTATTCTAAGGAATAAAAGTCTTTTGTTATCTACATATAAGAAACATTGGCCTCATTTAAAATAATATTTTAAAATTAAAAAAAAACCCTTTAATGCCGAACTACTTGCAGTGGTTGTGGGTTCGATTACCACTCTGGGGAATGTTTATAAATTTATGCCGTCACACTGTCATTTACATAAAGTGTAAAATGTTTTCAAACATTCTCATTAACCCCGTTTAAGATAAACGGAGTGCGGCGTTTAGTTCCGCTTTACTGTAAATAAAATAATTATTTGACATATTTAGTATTTCAACTAGTGATGCGCTTTTATTATTAGCAAGTACAGATAATAAATATGTATAAAAATTCAATTTTTATATATGCCTGTGTGTGATGTCATCTTAATAATTCAATTAATTAAATATATTAATGAAATCTTTTAATATAAAATGTGTATTAATAGTTTTAATGTTTTCTAATTTCGTAACTGTCCAATAAGCTGTTTGTAAAATATTTGTCAGTTGTATTACGATAATTTAGTAAATTATAACGGACTTATTGGAAAGTTAAAATTCTTAGTACCAATTAGAAAACATCTATAAATATTGTGTATATTTTTTTGTGTAAATAATTTATTTTCGCCTTTTAAATTGCCATTTACTGTTTTTTTTTATATTTCAATATATTAAATAATTATACTAGAAATAATTGTATGTATATTTTCACTACATTTTACTATTATTAAAAAAATATAGATATTATAATTATTAAAAATAGTTATAGATCATTAAACATAATAATTATTAATATTAATGAAATCTGAATAATTATATATACTTTTATTATATATTCGTTTCCCCGGCCTTTTAAAACGAAATGGCTGAAAAGTAGAGAATAAGGAAATTATGTAAAAATCGAAAATCGATATAACGTAAAATTATGGTTTGAATTTATAATTTACTTTCATACTTTTTGTATATTACATAATGGACACATAAAATTAATATTTTATAAATTTTGTGAAATGGATGTGATCCCTGGTTAGTCTAGTTAATATTATCATTATATATATATATTAAATAATTCCCGTGTTTAACGTCATACAAAGTTCATGCATTTGGTAGTGTTAGGTTATTTATAAAATAGATCGAGTTAATTTTTTATATTTTTTTTGTGTTATTCCACATTACGAAGAGAGGTATTTCAGAAAACGTATAAAAAATTGAATAGCGGGACTTGAACCGGCTCCTCTTGAAAACCTCCCAAGTTCAACATTGAAATCCCGCTTTGATATTTTTTTATACATTTTCTAAAATATAAATCATGCTAATGTTAATTATATTTATACTGTGATAAGTTTCGTTTTCGTTTGCATTCTCGTAATAAATTATTGAAAGTAAGCCGTTTTTTTTATTTTCTTAATCCCTTTCTGATTTATGATTTTTTTGCTCGATTTTTTATATAATAACAATGAGGCGGAAAAATTGTGGGTTTGATTCCTAATCGGGAAAATTAATTTCCTTGCCCTCGTAAAAAAGTTGAGGCCGGTCGTGGCGCAATGGCACAAAGTGTGACTGTAAAACCGACTGGTTGTGAGTTCGATATATATATTTTTTTGAAATTTATATTTCCATTTCTTCACTCTGGCGTCGAGGACAAGCGCAGATTGAGTTCTGCCACTCAACACGAAGTGCCTCCAGAATTCGGCAGAAAGTGGGGAACGGAGTGTCTTAAAATTAGGTTCCCTCTGCCTACCCTGCTGTGTACGGGATACAGCGTGAAGCTGATTAGTAAAAAAGTTTTATCCACCTTTACTGCTTTATATACAGCGTAAAGCTGAAGTCAAATAATGTTATTCAAAATAAGTTATATGCTTCATTTTGAACGTCAAATAATTTACCACGAATTCGCTAAAGTTAACGCGTCAGACCTGAAGAAACGGCGCAAGAAACTCAGCGGGACTTTTTTCTAAAATCAATTATACAAAAACACATTTCTGACAATGATCGAGCGAGCATTTCATTCCCAAGGTAATAAATAACCTTTAACACACAAACGTCTCTTCACAACTCTTTTAAATTGTGATATAGATCTGGTTCTGGGATCCTGTTGTAAAAGCGTACACAAAAAACTAAACTAGCTTCACGCTTTAACACTAGCGGGGTAGTCAGAGAGATCGGAACGCCAAACGCTACCGCCTCTACATATCTCTTTCGCCTCGTCCACTGTCATCAACCTCTTCATGCATGCTCTTCGGGAGGTCCTCATGCTTTTTACGTGATCTTCCTCCAGTATCTTTGATACTGTGTTTTCGAAGGTCAACGGAGTTCTCCGCCTACATAGAGATGTAGGCGATAGATATAGCGGTAAGAGTACCGCTCACTTTTCCATCATAAATCTTCTTCTAAAAGCGTACATTTACACACATTGTGTCATAAAAGAATTACGGACTCGATGAAACCGGGTTAAAAGGGGGCTATAAGAGATTGTAAAAAAAAATATTTTATTCTAATCGCATTATCTTATATGACGTTCTATTATTTTTGATATCTTTTTCATAATAAAAAAATCGTCTTTGTTCTTAACCATATAAATAAAAGTAAATATATGTTTCCAAATGTAGTCACAACATTTGTAGGTTTTATCTCCACTCAAGGGAATGAATTATTGTCATTTTCACTATCTGGCAACAAAATAAAGCGCGGCGTGGAGTTACGGCCCTCAATACAAAATGTATTAAATGTGAGGTGGTCCATTGAGAACGAAATGATCTGCAGCAAAAAAAATCATAAATGTTCTCATAAATTTTTATTAAATAAAATTAGGAACATTTAGCCATTAAAAATGCACCTACATAATATTATTTAATATTATTAACATATAATTTAAAGCTAACAATTATTACATTTTTAATAACTAATTCAAAATTCTTCATCAAAATTAATATCCATTAGTTCTTCATTTACATTTTCTTTTTGAAGTAATTCTGAATCAATGACAATTTCACTACTTATATTTTCAGTTTTATCATTGTTTTTACCATTTTCTTTTAAAATCTCTGCATTGTTTCTATGTTCATCATCTTTATTATCGTTTTCCTCGTATATTTTACAGTCATCTTCATTGTTAATATGTGTTTTATCATAATTATTTTTAGGATTACAATGTTCATTTTCATTATCTTCATTGTCATTAACTTTTGACTGTTGTCGAGTTTTACTTTCATCGTTAACATAATTATTTAATGGATTAGCTATGTCATTATCATTTTGTATATGTGTGTCACTGTCAGTATCCATTCTTAGAATATTACTTGAATTATCTTCATTTGTTTTTAAATCAGTTTGTTCATTAAAATTACTTTTATGAATATCAACAGTTATGGATGTATTAATTGTAGTAATTTCGGCATCATCATCAGAACTATCAATTACATTAGATCTATTTATTCTTTTAATACTATTCATATTTGTTTCTTCAGTGTCGCCTTTTTCTTTTCCACTTTGATTATCATCTATATTATTGTCATCAGGGTTACCATTCTCATTGTCTTTTTTAGAAATATCAACAACTTCATTATTATTATTATGAACACTTTTAAGTCTTGCTAAACGTCTTTCTTCAGCTAATTTTCTGTTTCTCAACATTCTTTCTCTTTGTTCATTGTTTATTGTTGGTGAGGATGTTGCTACAGGTGTCATTAATGCCCTGTAATTGAAATAGACATATTTGAAATCTATACTAGTAAATCCTTAATAAATTTTGTATTTTGTAGTACACTATAAAGCTGAAGAAAGCTTTGTAGTACACTAAAAAGCTTTATTTAGTTGAAAATACCAATATCTTATTAATAAATTTAATATTCATTTTAAGTGTTGCTGATTTGCTACTTCTCATTCTCAAAAACATACTAGAACGACAAAGGGATATATCTCTCGTTCTATTTTACGCAACTCAACATCCCCACCATTACCCACAACTCGATTTTTTTAATGTGTGTGGCGTTATCGCTTTCACAAATTTGTGTCTAACTATAATTTTATTAATTATTTTGTTTGAAAAAAATACTTTTTCATTTTTGAAAAAATCTATTTGGTTTTTAATGTATTAGGTGTTTATAGAGTATTCAAAACTGTGGTTTTATTTAAAATGGTGATGACAAAAACTTTCAGTATATCCAATAAATTCATACCCAACATATTAAAATAAATAAATAGTTATATAAAACTAAAAAACATTACCTATTTTCTCTAACACTGTCTATATGTTTTTTAATGGAACCAGGCGCTGGTGTGGAACGGGCCAATTCAATTTGCTGTTGTAATAGTTTATCAAATTCATCTTCAGGTTCTTTTTCTTCTTCTTCCTCATTGCTAGAATCCTTTTGTGTAACTGTTTCCTCTGTGGTGTATTGGTCTGTTCTTATTTTGTGAAGATGTACCTGTAATATTTTAAAAAATATATAAAAGCAACTTCAACTTTTCTCATTCTCCAGGGTTGGCATAGAAAACCTAGTGTTAAGATACTCTATTCCCCAAGCACTGCCGAATTTTCGAGACCTATATTTTTTTGTGTTAACTGATGGAACTCACACAACACTATCTACCAGAGCAGAGAAATTAAGAAAGGTAAATATTAAAGAAAGTTAAATATCATTCCCTTGAGTGGGGATTGTACAGACAAATGTTACAGTGTTGCAACAAACTAATAATTGTTAAAAGTATGTGGCTGACAATGAATTATTCTCCCCACTGGTTAAACATTGAAATTGGAAGGGCATCAGAAAGAAAGAAAAGAATGAAGTGTTTCAACACAAGTTATCTATTTTTGCAAACAAAAATATAATTTTTTTTTTTTTATATATTTGAAAAATAATATAAAGATATATATTTAAATGTTGCATATCATAGAAAAATAGAATAATGTATATGTTTCATTTACTAAAAAAAAATTACTGCTTTATGTCATTAATCTATGTAAATGATGTTTGTGTAAAGACAATAATTTTAGTTATAAAAGTCACAAATTATTATTATGCAACAATTTTCAAAATATTAGTTTATAAACTTGAACTAAACATACTGTTGACCTTGTTACTAGAGCAAGAAGTTAAGTATATTTCATGCATCCCACTTGGTAGTGGGAATCAAACCCACAACTATTCTGTTTACAATCACACTCTCCTCTAAAATTGGCTTTACATTAAGTAATAATATATTAATCATAGTACTTACCATGACAGGTCTCTTTTTTCCCAGAGTTTCTATTTTCTTTAAGCAATCCTCAAATTTAAATTTTGGGTACAATCTATACGCCCAGTGTTCTAATTTTTTTAAAACTAAATCTAGGTCTTCTTTTTCATGTCCTTTCCCTAAATTTGATAAATTACAATTACTTTTAAAAAAATAGGATTTATATTTTTAGAACCATATATGAATGTATATAATTTAAACTAATCAATCCTTGTTGAAGTAAATAAGAAAAGCCAGTATTAATTACCTTTAAACTTAAAATCTTTAAAATGATCAGGTATAACCTGTATGCCTCTAGGTCCAGTAAGTCTGGCTGGATTGAGAGTAAATCTTGGATTTTTTGTAACACGACGAGTTTTCGTAGAGCTAGGATCTACTCTTCTTTTATCTTCCTCTAAAAATGATCATTAATAAATATTTAATATTTTCATTTCAAGTACTATTTTGAAAAAAAGGGAAATTTTACGTCCCGGTGCGTATATTTCGGGACACCGGTATAAATAAGCGAAAACTGGGATGTCGGGTCACGATAGGGATACATCATGATACTGATTAATTTTATTTTTAGTAAATAAAATACCTGCTTCGTCCTCTTTTTCACTATTATTATCGCTGTCTGAACAAACTCTCTCGAACTCATCACCTTCGATTACTCTTTCTAATTCCTGCGCTTCACCGGTTTCATCTTGAAGAAAAACGTCCTCTAACAGGGACATTGTTCTTATTATAATATAAAAATTTATATTTTATGCCAGTTTAGATTTCAATATTATACATTAATAATAGTATTATACTATAAAACTAAAAATAAATATTGTAAATTTTTTTATCCTTTACATTTGTGATTTGACATTTAATTTTGGCGGTAAAACATAATTGAAAATATGCTTGTATTTATTTGACACAGATAATATCTATTTACGCTTCATACAAAACAACGTATGATAGTTACAGGCTATTAATTAAATTCGTTTATCGTACCTTTTAACATTTTGTATATATATTTTAAAATAATAAAAAAGCCTTAAATTTATATTAACTTTATATGCTTACTTAACATTTTTTTTAAATAATGTGGCAAAATATATTTTTAAATAATGTGGCCAAATATATTTTTAACTGTTAACATGTACATTTGAAAAACTTCTAATTGACATACTTCTTAGTTTTACAAATGATAATTAAGATCACTACTATAAAAAGAATATGTGTAGCTGTTAATTAAAATTTTGGTATAAATAGAATATGAGACAATCGTAAAAGTATACAAAAGATTTTGTCAACGAAAATGGTCATTTGAATCGTAAATTCGTAACTTTCAATATGGCACAACACTAGCGAGTCACGTGACCAGCTTGCGTTTTGAGAGCGCATTCACAGGTATGGAAATTCGTAATTTTATTAGTAATCGTGTTGTATTACGGATAAAACCCTAGCTTTAAGGTAAAATTTTGTATCTAGCTTATGAAATGTGTTGATGAGTGCGTAATTAAGTTGAAAAATGGTGTCGTGTATGGTTATTTCGTTAACAAAGACTGTCATTTTGATACCAAGAAAGGTGCTTCAGGAATGGCGTCCCCCACATGTGCCGCCTATTGAATTTCGTCTTCGTTAGAAGTTGTAGAAATTGATGACGTGAGCTCACGTATACGTGTGATTGTGCATTTGCACTAATCTCGGCGATGCTCTGTTGTAAACCATCACACTATATAATTCGAAATTGGTAGCGCCCTTGCCACTTACAATGAATCATTGTCCTGATTTCTGCGAGAAGTAACGCAAATTTCAATATTATTTGTACCTAATAATGTGCTTCGAATATTTATCTGAAGTTCAAGAAACCCTATATTAACTATTGAAGGGTAATTGCGCGTTTATCCGTCCAATTGTTTTGTTTACTTATTTTCCGATTACTGCTTATGCTACGATTGGCGGTTTATTCTGTTATATGCTACTTTCTATTGAACAGGGACTGTTATCGTATACTTTGAAGTGTAGGAAGGATTATACTCAATAATTACTCATTTTTGGTAATATTTCAATCATCTGCACATGATGAAAATATCAAAACAAAAGCCTAAGTGTGTTTATTTAATTTAGACGTTACTTTTACTTTTTTTATCTTAGGCCAAGTTTTGAATATTATCAGATAACATTAAAATATATAAATTAAATTGTACTTTATATTGGAATGTCTTTCTTAATAGTTTACTTAGAAGTTCTAACCTATACAAAAAGTTTTTTTTGTCTATTTTTTTAAATTAAATAATATAAGAAACATAGACTCCTTAAGGCAAAAGTTTAAAGAAATTAATATATTGACAG
The DNA here is from genome assembly GCA_013421005.1 of Heliconius erato x Heliconius himera. Lineage (NCBI taxonomy): Eukaryota > Metazoa > Arthropoda > Insecta > Lepidoptera > Nymphalidae > Heliconius > Heliconius erato x Heliconius himera. Next base: position 47,204 of record JAATLQ010020907.1, on the reverse strand, counting down.
TTGCATCGCAATATATTTTTGAAAATGTTATGTATGTTAAGAAAAACATTAATAATTTTACCAAAATTGGTGATTTTCATAACATTAACACTAGAAATAAGCATAATCTTGGTGCACCTGTAACTCGGTTGCATCGAATCCGTAATTCTTTTATGGGACAATGTGTACGCTTTTACAATAGGATCCCAGAAAACGTCAGAGAATTTTCTATATCACGATTTAAAAAAATTGTGAAAAGACGTTTGTGTGTTAAAGGTTATTACCAAATTAATGATTTTGTAAATGAT
>JAATLQ010020907.1:20808-46817 GCA_013421005.1 Heliconius erato x Heliconius himera | reverse complement strand
TACAATGTATGTCTACAAGTCAGCTACACGCTTTATCCCGCATATAACAGGGTAGGCGCAGAAACCCTAGTGTGCCGTTTCGAGGAATTGCGTGTTGAGTGGCGGTGTTGAATTTCGCGACTGAACACACAGTATTTTGAAAATTGTGTTTTAACAAGAAGAGTAAGTAGGCAGAGCGAACCCACCCTGCCATGTGCGGGATAAAAAAAATATTATTTTCTTTTTTTTCGTAGGTAAACCCCTAGGTGATGTTTCCACAATAAGAGCTAATATAGGCGATACACTATTAAAGATATACGCGAGCGAAAGCGCAGATTATTTTACAGCTGGTCTCCTAGATGGATATGTGGAACCAGATGCAGAAATGGAGATAGCTATGTGCAGGTTCGATTCTCGTTTGATGTCTATTTTGGATGGAAATAGTGATTTTGTGTTATTTTTTTTCGAGCTTCAAAATCTTTTTTTAAATTAACATATAGAATATCTTTCAAGACTATATCGTGGTCTGTTTATCTATATTATAGACGTATTACGTATATACGTCTATGGATTACTTTTTCTCAAGAACATTAAACAAAAATATATAATATTTATATAAAATACTCACAAAAGCAACTTTTTAGAGTTATAGATAATAAAATGCAATAATTTGTATATAACTTCAACAGTTGCCTTATTTAATTTACGTCATTGAAATAAAAGAGAATAATATCGATATGACACCTAGTTTCCGATTGAACCTCACAATCATATACATATATTAATAATGCATTCGTTCTTCAGAAATTTCATAACAAAACACGCATCAGAACAGCTGCTCCAAATCCTGGCCATACCAGGAGTCGAACAGCGGGACGAGTGTCTCCAATTACTCGAGGATATGAGGATGCTGACGCTCCGAGGCGAATCGGTGGATAGCGTTAATATGTATATAGGTAGGTGAAAACAATCACGTTTTATCCCGCATATAGCAGATATAGGGGAGATAGACGGAGGGAACCTTTACCGTGGACCTTTCCAAAATACATGTTGGGTGACGGAACTTAAGAAAGGGGGAAATCAAAATAATTAATTATGTCCACACAAAGTCACAACAAACGCGTTAACAATCAGAGAAGAAAAAAAATGTTTCTAGATATGCAGAAAACAGGGTGTACTATTTAATTTATGCTATAAATATATCTGGACACGGCCTTGTCCTCGCCAAGTCCAGTGCAAAGCAAATCACTCCCTTACCATCCTCTTCTGGAATAATTTTGGCGTATTTTCGTGCCCCTATTTAGGAACCTCTGGATAAATTTAGAGCTTTTAAATTCTCACTCACTCACTGATCATCAAAATAAAACAAGTAGGTGGGAAGTACCTACTAAGACCTAGAGAGAATTTGGCCTAGAAAGCAAAAAATTCTTACAGGTATCAGGTTTTATGCCCACATAAAGGGAAAATGAACAAATATTGGAACATCTAAGATCTGGACTACCTGACGACCATGACGAAAAACTGTTAGAGCCTAGCCAAACTATTTCATATAACTATCAACAAATTGAATTTGAAACTTAATTCAAGCATGGTGGAACTCTTCTTTTGATGTACTAAAATTTAGTCTAGAATATCTGATGAAGGACCCTAAGATTTTATGTGACTTAGCCGTTGACATTTACCTATATGTATTTACGCTTAAAAAATGTTCAATGATCGGTCACATAAAATCTGTGTCTAACTAACGAGGCTATTATTGTTATTATTATTATGTAGAAAACAATATTATAAAGAAGTAACGTCAATTTGTTATTTTGAACCCCCGACAAAAACAGGGTGGTTTTATAAGTATGACGTGTCTCTTTATGTTCTTCTTCGTATGTCTTGTCTGTCTGACTTACAAACGAATGAACCGATTTTGATCTAGTTTTTCTTGTCTGAAAGGTGACTAAGACTGCTCAGTTATTAGAAGATTAGTAGTCTATTTTCTAGTTGTTTCTTTACTTTTTGACGATTTTAACGGCAAATTTATTTTTTTTATTTTTATCGTATTATAGCCCACACCGGTCTCCATCACGCCGGCAAGGCAATAGCGACTGAAGTGAAACAGATGCGCAACCCGTTGTTTAATCCTTCTTTTATTATCAAGAAAATGATTTTGGATAGACATCAGGTAAGAATTGGAAGCGATATCCATATTTTTCAGAAGTAGGCGGAGAGAATACAGTGTTAAGGCACTCTGTTTTTATTCCTTTTTTTTTCCTTTATCTAATTAAACCATTGGTAAAATACAATATAGGATATATTGCGCTTGTATTAGAATATCGACGTAGCTTAACGGAATATAGAGGTGGGTTCAAATCCAATACATTAAATTTTTTATCTGATTTCTAAAAAACCTATATTTTTATCTGATCCTCTAGTATATCCTTAGGTTAGTTCGGTAGAAAAGTCACTGGGATCCCTTACTACTAAAGTAGCCCGTCGTGGCGCAGTGGCACACAACAGGTGTTGGTGCGATTCCATCTCGTGGGGAATGTTTTTTTTTATTATTATTTTGCAGTGTTAAATTCCGCTATACAACACGCAATATCTCGAAATTTGTGCGGAAAATAAGGAACAGTGTCAAAGTAAAAGCTCGAACCGCGCTTATTTATTAAATAAAAACAAAAAAAATAAGTTGTATATAAAAATTTCTACATAGCTTGATAAGAACGTAGGGCTTGGACGGTAAACAAAAGACGCAGTTCCGAGTCCCGGTGCTATTAAATTTTAAAATAAATATTTATACACAATTTTTAACAGGAAAAAGACCAGCCTAAGCTGGATTTATACCTAGCGGAACATTTGCACCCGACATTACAGAAACCAGCGGAATATTTAGAATATTGTGTTGTGAGAATGCGATACACTTGTGAAACACTGATGAGTAGACACGGCGCCGACGCCATGCAGGCCTACACGTGAGTGTGTAATAGATTATAATTAAGTATTATTGTGTATAAATATATGCATTAATTCATACATACAGTCACCCAGCCGGAGGCCGGTCGTGGCGCAGCGGCACGAGGTGTGACTGTGAAACCGACTGGTTGTGGGTTCGATCCCCACTCGAGGATATTTCGTATATTTACTTAAAATTTATATTTCCATTTCTTCGCTCTGATGTCGAGGTTTCGCTCGGCGTTGAGTTCTGCCACTCAACACGCAATGCCTCCAGAATTCGGCAGAAAGTGGGGAACGGGAGTGTCTTAACACTAGGGTCCCTCTGCCTACCCTGCTGTGTGCGGGATACAGCGTGAAGCTGATTTAATTTTTTTTTTACAGTCACCCATTCATACACTCATTCACTATTATGTTACACTATACAGTCACTCATTCATACTTTCATTCAGTAGCTTACACTACCATACAGTCACTCATTCACTAGTATACCAGACCCTTTTTATTTTTTATTTTTCAGGGAATTATCTCGGTTGGCTGAAGCTGCGACTGAAATATTGGTCATGACTGCTGTATTGGCGCGAGCTTCCAGGTATATTTTTATCTGTTTATTATTGTTTTTTTTTTATATTTTGACATAAATGGCTGAGAATGTGAAGCAGGGGCACACGCGTGCGACTCTAAACGCGACAGGTTGTAGGTTCTATTTTCACTCGAGGAAATTAATAATTTTTTTTTGTAAATTATATTGCATTAATCTCTTTAACGAAGAACTCGAAATAAATATAACCGTCAGCTTTGTCTTGTTACCAGAGCAAGCAATTGAAAATATTTCACTTCCCTTCATAAGAATCGAACCCCCAACAATCCGGTTTACAGTCAGGCGGATTTTATATCCCTTATTTTTTTTAGATCATATTGCATTGGCCTCCGTAACGGTGAAGTCGAAATGAAACTAGCCGCCTGCTTTGTAGAGAAATCCAAAGAGAAAGTCCAAAAGCTTCTTCTCGAAGTAAACGATGGAGAATATATCAATTTGGATCATTTCAGAATAGAATTCGGCAAGAAAATGCTCGATTCTAAAATCGCTTTGACTGAAAAACCAACTTCTAGAGTTTATTGGTAATAAATGATGTAATAATTGGAGTTCGTTTTTTACTTCTGGCAACGCTCTCTTTTAGTTTTAACCCTTTTAATTTGTGAAATAAATGTGTGAGTTGATAGTATAAAATTATATTGCGAAATACAAATATATATAGTATAAGAGAAAAAAACATTGTTGTCCTTTTAAAAAGATTTATTTTCTTTTGATCTTATAAAGAGCGAAGCGTGTAAGATTGGTGAGCGAAGCGAGCTTCTTGTATATGAAAAACCTTTACACCATATTTTTAATACACGCGAATAACAATAATCCAAGTGCGAGTTTAAAAAAAAATCAGTGAACTAATGTTTAGAATCTTACTTGACAAGTTGGCAAGCAGTTACATATATCTACAACACACTCGTTTACAATCTATGGTAATATCTTTTTAAATTAAATGTAAAATTATTTTTAAAGATATAATAATTAAATACAGTTTTTGTAACTTATATTAAAATATAACAAATCATTTATTTTATTCACTTATGTCCAAAAAGTATGTTTGACACATACAGCGTAATATTGACTATAATTTGTAATGATCAAATTAATAAAAATTATCCCTTTAACTCCGGTCTCCACCGCGAAAGAGAAATGAGCGAAAGGTAATGCTTAAGCGGAACGGACTCTTTAAATGGAATGGGTTTACATTTCCAACAACAAAAAGTTTTCTATTTATTTCAACTATTCCTGCCCGCGCGGTCCATTCCACCCGAATATTTATTGTTGTAAATACAAGTATGCAGCTTACTCTTGTTCAAAGTACTCGAGTTCAAAGTAGTCCTTAATGGGCCCGCCCCGCCCGTGATGGAAACCGGGGTCAAGTCTACAATAATGGTTTATATATGAAAAATCTTCATCAGCTAATTGAAAAGTAAAGCAAATTTTGACTATTTAGGACACTAATGTCAATAACACTAATAAGTTATGTACTTATTATTAATAAAGACTAATAAATTATCTGTGGTCTGTAATCCCATAATTTGTAGAATGTAGAGCTAGTTTAAATTTAAATGATAAATTTTACAAATAAAGTAATTCAATAGGTTTTTGTGCACTATACTACTGTAATACACTAATGTATTATTATTTATTTTTTTTAGCTCCACGCTGTTCTTCCCACACATGGCAGGGTAGGAAGAGGGAACCTAAGCACCCAGTGCTTAGACGCTCCGTTCTCATTAAGATACTTCCGTTCCCCACTTCCAAATTCCTTAAGGAAATGAAAATAATATTTCATTCCCCCGAATGGGAATCGAACCCAAAATCATCGTCTTTACAGTCGCACGCTTGTGCCCCTGCGCAACGACGGCCTGCTAAGTGATTCAAAGACAACGCACGGACGAAACTACAGTACTTAGAAAGTTGAAATTTGTCATGAAGGTAGGTTAGAGAATGTAGAGGAGAAATAGAGACACTTTGTGGGAATTCCGACGGGAACGGCAAAAACTGGTATTTTCCATTTTTGCATCTGTCGGTCGTCATTCATAATCTATGGTCTATAATCACTATTTTTAGGATAAACACTAATATATGAAATTCCTTTGTCAGCCGGCTTAAAATGATCTCCGATAGTTACATTTTTAACTATGTTACCACTTTTCTTGTTCCTCTTTTTCAATTTTACAATTCCTTCTAATTTTTTAGGTATTTTCTCTATGAAAGCCTCTTTTTTTTCTAAAGTCGCGTCTATGGCTGTCACTTTATTTTTTTCTTTACGCTTATAGTAGAACACTTCCCAGGCCAAAGTTATCATTGCTAAGCCTAGCCCGAATAACGTGGCTATGAATACACCACCTGAAAGAAAACAATATTATTTGCGTAGATTTTTTTTATATAATATCAAGTGAAAATGTGTATACGTACGTATATATAATGGCTATTCCTACCATGGGCTGGTATTACCCAAGAACAAAAAACTAACCCTCAAAAATAAAAAAAACATCACTCAACAATACAAAATTGAGAGATGCGTGAAGCGTTCTTCAACTTTTCCTCTACAATTGCCTAACATTTTCCTCTACAAAAAAAAAGAGTAAAAATACATTATATTGTTTTTTTTTAATCTATACTAACCCAAGCTCTCCAAAGTAATGCCTTCTGATTCATCTGCGTCGGGACAAGCTTGCCGGGCTGACTCGTTCCAATATCTACGGAAAAGATAGAAAATTTGCATTCGCCTTTTACGTTATTATGAAATAGATAATTCAAAATAATGACAATTAAAAAAGTATAATAAATCAATAAGTACAGCAAGTAAGACAGAAGGAAAGTATAGTCAAGACACTCCGTTATCCACGCAGTGGCCAATGTTCGAGACATTATATGTTCAGTAAATGCACTCGTAATGCTTTATCTTGTCACCATCACGAAGAAATTAAAATAATTTATTCCATCGACTGGAAATCGAACTCGTTTACAGTAAAATCTCAATTCTCATTTTTTATAATAGAAAATTTACTTGGAAGCCATCTGCTCCAAGAACCGTTCCTTCTGGAGATCCAGCAATGTTCTAGACAAGTCCTCCTGTAACCGAGAGCCTTGCTGCACCGCGATAGCGTAGGGCTGCTCTGCGAAGACTTCCCCGACTTCCGTCAAGTTGCAGTTGCGAGTTATTTCGTATCTAATAAAAAGTTACATTTTATCGAAAAGACTCTCACAATCATCGCGTTTACTTAGCTTGTGTACTCCCAACTACGTACAAGCAGTACGGGTACCGCCTACATATAATTCTAGAGGCCGTCGCGACCCACTAGTCGTGAAAGTGGGTTTGATTCCTATCCGAAGAATGAATTATTTTCTTTCTTCGCTCTGGTAACACGAAAAGAAAAACCAATAAAAAAAAATTAAATATTTTACAACATACTTGATTTCTGCAGAATCGTGTATAAAAGCAAAATCGGCTTCAGGATGTTCGTTGACTTGTTGGAAACCAGTTTTGGCATCTGGCACAGGACCTAAGAGATTATAAAAAGTCAAATTAAATCATTTTCACGTTGTATCCCGAACACATCAGAGTAGGCAAAGGGAACACAGTGTTAACACACCTCGTGCTTCTCTTTCCCTCTAATAATAATTTTTGAGAGGTTTTACCAAAGCAAGTAAATAAAAACCATAAATTTATTTCATCGAGTGGAAATGGAACCCACAACCATCGCGGTTATAGTCAGAAGCTGATGTTATTGCTATAATTTTCTTACCTGAAGCATTAATAGCTAGCAAGATATGCCCATATTGTTCGCGAATCGGATAGTCCCAAACTCTGTACTGAGATTGGTCTGAGGTAGCGTTCAGAGTTATTTCTTTCCACACCCTGTACATTATGAAAATTATTTGTATAATTATAAAACTATTAGTAAGCGAACATGACAAGTATAAATTGGTTGTAGAAATATATTTTTTTTATAACAACATCGGGAAATATTTTTTATAAAGTTATAAAACATTTTTTTTTTCGTAATCCTGCCAAGAACATCTGATATCGTGGACAGAATTCCGTTCTCATGTGTCCATACTCCAAGAACTTGGCATCAAAGAGCGACTATCAGCTCTTGTAGAAACCCGCATGTTTAAGTTCTTCAGTCACATCTCCAGAAAAGGAAACGAGTCCATAGAGCGGCTCGTGGTGCAAGGCAGAGTAGATGGTACCAGACCAAGAGGTGGATCACCCATGCGATGGACTGACTAAGTAAAATCAGCTGTAGGCGGTAAATTGCATGAGTGTACTAGAATGGCGACCAACAGAAAGAAATGGCGTGAAACTGTGGCAAAAAAAACGAAAGCCAAAACCTAGGGACTACATGATGGTCACGACCGCTCTGTCAAGAGCGTAACAACTGAGAAGAGCCAAGAACATCTGGCACGTGCCATAAAAATGTTATATTGTCGTTATCGTTTTAAATGTCTGTCTGATCAGTTGCTCCCTCGTTTGTCTATTTGTTTAGTTGTTACCTCGAACATTGTCAGTTATTCGTAAGTTATTGGGACAATTTATTTGAACTTGCAGGAGAAATAATTTTTGGGCATTTTTTAAGCTAATCAAAGCACACTAATGTGCTTATACAAAGATAAATAATCGATACATATTAATGAATTTATTTTTTTGTACTAATTAACACTTAAAAAATCAACTCAGTCAATTATTAGCAATACTATCGATAATTTCGACATAAGACTACACAAAGAGTGAGAGTAATATGAACATGTTAAAAATAGTACTCCATTACTTTTACCTGTACAGAGTATCTTCAGCAAACTTCATATTTATAAAATATTGGTGAATCGTCGAACTTTCTACCACAGTGTAGTTGATACGAGACTGTCTAGCTAACTGTTCTAATGATGATACAGGTGTCTAAAAGAAATTGTATTCATATATTAAATGAAAAGACAGCGCAGCGTTTGTGGTTGCACTTCCTATAAAAAAAACTAATAAAAATACCTGCATCCTCTCAACAGTCAAAAAAGCAGCCAAGTTAGCGGTAAACGTTGCTAACATTAGTACGACGAATAGCCAATATGCGGCTACTAAAGTTCTTCCAGATAGAGCCTTCGGGGCTTCCCCACCTCCTTGAGGTGTAAATGAAGTTAGCGCGAACCAAAAACTTTCTTTGAGGGTGAATTCCCTAAAAAAAAACAATAATATGAAAAGAAGCTGTTGTATAAATATAAACTAGTGTTCTACTCAAGGCTTTGCCCGCGTTGGGTATATATTTTTTAGCTTCACGCTGTAACCTCATATAGCAGGGTAGACATAGGAGACCTATCGTCCGGAGTGGCGCAGCTCAAAACGCTTCGTCTTGTTGCCAAAGAAATCCTAAAGCGACAAAATTCTTCTAAAATGTGACTAAAATTCTAAGGAAGTCTGATTTGTTAAAAATAAATAAAAAACGGTTCCAAATACCTATTCTTACCTGCAAGGATAGGGATATGCATCAGGATTGTTCCTCGCAGAATATGGAGAGTATTTCTCCAACAGCCAAATCATGAAACCGGTGAGGAGCAACGCGGCCACTATACTGAGCCACACTTCGGTTCTGAGGACCGTCATGAATTTGAAAAGCGATGTTTTTCTGATGGGCTTCCTGATTACTGTAACAATTTTTGTTTAAAATCAGAGTACTATATTTGTTTACCTTCACGCTCTATCCCACGTAAAGCATGAAAGCAAATAGCCGGAGAAAACGCTTTCCACATTCAAGATACCGCATGTTAAATGGCGTAATTGTCTTATCAAAGCGGAACTAAGAAAATAATTTATTGCTCCGTTAAGGATCGAATCCACATCCATCACGCTTACATTGAACGGACTACCACCGAACCACGATGGTCTCATTCAAATATCATTTATGATAAATAAATGGTGTTGCTAGTAACAGGTTCTTTATTACTTAACAATCAATTTGTTTTGCTAATATCGTATACATACCTATAAGGATACCAGTCTGTTCAAAATATGGGGCAACAAAATCAACTACCTCTTCTCGTTCAGCCGTCATGGTCAATGCTGCTATTGCTATGTCTGTTTCCTTTGAAAAAACAATGAATATATACCGGAAATTAGAAATATATTTTTAAAAATGTATTATAAGACAACACGTTTGCTCTCGCTGGTGGCTCTCGTATTAATGACGTGGTGGGCACGAAACTGTGTTTCAGGCAAACACAGTTTATACTAATGAATGAGTGATTGTATGACCTCTTGTATGAAGGATAAATATATTATAAACATAGTACAATTTGTGTCACTAACATTCCTATCACCTAGCTACAAATGGCAAAAATAATATTATAATATAATCAGTTATATATGTTCATAAAAAATAGTTAGTTAAGGCCTACCCCAGTCATCAAATCTCCAATAATACCATCCCAAGAGCCATTGGGCAGCCTTCTTCCGAATGAGCCCGTTTTTGGCGTTACTATCTCGTAATCAAAATCCATTGCCTAAAAGTAATGATAATAAGTAAATAATAATTATAATGGTGAACTTACCCTATTTCCCACTTCCAGGTGAAAACCCTACTTGGTGTCAAATACACAATGGTTGTGGGTTCGATTCCTACTCGATGAAATGAATTATCCAATCATCATATCCTTATTCTTTTTTAGCTTAACACTATAAGATCCGCATAAAACACGAGGAGAAAGAACATTATGTTAAGCCAGTTCGTTCCCACTTTCCTCAGCAATTCGAGCCTTTGCAAGAGAGAACTCAAAATAATTAAAATACCTATAATCATTTCATAATAATAATAAACAAATATATTTTTTCTCACCTCAGCTATTTTATCTATGAGATCGATACAATATCCTTCATATATTGGGTTTCCGTCCTCTGTGAACATTGGTTGACCAGTTTCTGGATCGTACTTTGGTAACGTCCAAGGAACGGCCTAATTTAAAGAGTAGGTTATATATACTTAATAGTAAACTACTAAATCAAATAATAAAATAAGACCATTATATATACCATATATTCATTAGTTAAACTAAATTTAGAGGTCGTCGTTCGAGGGTTCGATTCCGACACGGGGAGTGAGTTTGCCTTTCCTCGCTCTGGTAACAAGTCACAATGTCTCGAAAGTTTACCGGAAAGTAGGGAACAGGAGAAGCTTTTCACTAGGTTCTCTCTGCCAGCCCTCCTAAGTACATTCGGGATAAAGCGTGAAGGTGCTGCAGGCAGGAAGCATTGTTAACACTTTGTCATCTTCTGGCAAAGAAAGATCTGCCAAAACCAAGTTTTAATAAAATCGATTTAATTCTGATTTGTTAAAATCATTTACCGCAGAAGTGCCAATACGAAAGAAATTTTTCAATGGCTCCAATATGACGCCTGGAAACAACTTATATTCTTCGTCAGCAGACCACGACGCTATCCTTTGCAGGCCACTCTCAGGTTTATAAGTCGACAGAACAAAATGCGATCGATGGAAAATTCCAGACCTTAAGAAAAATTTGTTACTGATAATTTAACATTAAAAATAGTAGTGTAGGCAGAAGGAACTTGGTGTTGAGGTAGACTGGCGGAACTGAGAGAAAAATTGAACAGTACGATGGGAACGCCGCGTCCTAACACTACATTTTGTTTACTGTTACAGCTAAGAAAAAAAACGTCAAAACTTACCTTTCTTCATTCCAATAAAACAAAGTCTCATTACTTAGGCTATCCTCGTCAAATATCTGATATAATTTATCCTTAGTTGCATTCATCTGACCTTGTTGGTTGTCACAGTCTATATTCACTTTTTGGTCGGAATCAATTCTCGATAGGGTGTCAGCCATATATTTTATAAGATTGTTAAGAATGTGTTGTTTTTTCTAAAAATTACACATAAAATATATTTAGGCTCTCATCCTCCAAATGAACGTCGCGTTGCAGCAGCAGGTTCTGGTTATAAACGCAGTGGTTATATGTTCGATTTCCGCTCGGGGAATCAATTATTGCCTTTTCCTCGTTCTGGTAACAAGGTAAAGCGCTTGAGTTACTTAGCTCCACGCAATATCTCGAACAATATGCAGAAAGTGGGGAGCGGAGTGTCTTATCACTAGGTTCCCCTACCTCTCCTACTATATGGGATATTGGCCACGTTATGTCTTCTTACCCACGTGGGAATCGAAATTTGCGCAGACAGAAGCTGTGGCACTGCGCCATGACGGCCTCTAAAAAAAGGTAATATTTTAGAAATAAAATGAATGACCTGCATATCCGTAGCACAACTGCAATCTTTCATTGCTAATAATTTACAACAATCCGCTTCATCAGATTGCAGTACGACCGTGGGTAGCACAAGTATAGAAGGATCTAGAGCACTGTAATCAGTTATTAAGAGGTTCCATCGATACGGTCGTTTCACTAATTTTTCTTTTACTGCCTGTAAAAAAATTAGAGAAGGAATTATTGATTGCCACATAAAACCGTCGTGCTGTGATGCACAGTATCTACCGGTAAAAGTAATGGTTGTAAATGTGATCCTCATTTGGAGGAATGATTATATTTTATATATTTTTTAATTATTATATGTATATACATATATAGAAATCGAAACGAATCGAAAATTGAGCAGTATCAGTAGTGTCTATATGCGGGATATAGCGTGAAGCACAAAAAATACGCTTTAATGTTTAAAATTCACAGAAAATGATCCTGCCAAGTTAAAATATTGTACATCTGTTGACTGTCTAATCGCAAGAGATACTCAACCTACACAACTATATGCGGGTTAAAACGTGAATTGGGAAAAAAAACCGGAGTGTGAGCGGGACTCGCCTTCTTCGCCTCGCATTTTCTGTGCTTCAAAAACTAAGATCTGAATATTTGATAATAATTTCAGCTGAACATCTCCACGTAATCTTAAGATAAACAGTCTTGACAGACGGACAGACATATAACAAAGTGATCCTTTAAGGACTCCTTTTTTATCATTTGTGGTACGAAACCCTAAAAACATACCCGCTTATAAGTAGAAGTAACAAAGTTATTATCGCCGACTATAATATAAAAACTGGGTTCCGGTCGCATACTCTTTAACGCCTTAGCCGAGTCTCTAGTTAGGCCGGCGTGAACCCAAATGCGGATGTGGGAACGGCCGAGAAGCTCATACAGAGCTTGGTCTACATCTGGAAAAAAATGGAAAATATTGGAAATTATAACGAAGCACAGCAAACACACAAGCAAAATACCTAACCACCATCACCTTTACATATTATTTGAATGTCCACTCTAATCAAGTGTAGTAAACAGTCTTTAATTTTTGTCTATATTTTCTTTGGCTAGCATGTTTTAACGATGGCCGAATATTTATTGACATTGTTGCTTTTAATAATTATTTTAAAATTGAATCCTCGCTCTGGTAACATGTGTTACCACAGTGAGTTTATGTTTCAAAAATTAAGCAGAAAGTGAGGAACGGAGTGTGTCAACAATATCCTACGATATGCGGGATACAGTGTGAAGCTATAAAAAATATAATACTGATACGAAATATATTCTACAAAAATAAAACTACCAACCACTTTCGCTCTCCAATATAATTGCTGCATCTGTTGCATTTCTGGATTCCAAATATTCATCAATGCCGCGAACCATTTGTTGTGACCCTAGTAAAGAACGGACTACCACCACCCCGGTAGACGAAGATAACTCCTCAATTTTTTCCCAGGGTGACCAGGATAGGTCAATTATAGAAGAAACGCCTTTTGATAAAGAAGCGCATACTGCCAAACAAATTATATCATGTAAAACACCATTTCTTGCCGTTACTCCTATGATTTCGACTCGGGAAGGATACCAATATGCCAAATTACATGGTTATACGCCGCGTAGTTGCGGCTGTGCGTTGACAGTTACTCAGTCAGCATTTAGTAACGAAGAGTTCTTTTTAGTTTAACGCGGTATCCTTCACATAGCAGAGTTGGCAAAGAGAAACTAGTGTAGATATTCCGTTCCCATTAAGACACTTCTATTCCCAACTTTTAGATTATTTTGGGGGCATTGCCTGTTGAATGACAGAACTCAACGCTGCGTTTTGCCTTGTTATCAGAGCAAAGAAATTAAAATATGAAATATTTCACAACCGTCGCGTTTCCAGCCGCACGCTTGTAAATGTTTGTAACATCAAATATCTGCTCTCACCCGCGCTGTCCAAACTGTTAGTTTAGACCAGTGTTTCCCAACGTGGGGCCCACGCCCCACTGGGGGGCAATTTGATTGTTAAGGGGGGCAATTCAAGAATGAACTCGATATAACTTTAACCCAGTCGCTTCGGCCCATTATATACAATGCATAGGCCTAGCATCGGTGCCCAATTTAACAAAAAAATCTTTAATAATTGCCGTAAATAATTATCAACTGGGTGATTGGAGTCTTCAAGTAGACCACGTGTTCATCGCAATGTATTTTTATTTATTTTAATTTTAAAAGCATAACTTTGTCACATTGAATTAATTTTACCATATATTTTAATTTAAATTTAGAGGCCATCGTTGCGTAGGGACATAAGAGAATGACTGTAACGCTATGGTTGAAGGTTCGATCTCCACTCGAAGGATTGAATTATCATTTATTATTAAAATATATAAAACTCAAATCAATTTCACGATGTATCCCGCGGCAGGGTAGGCAGAGGGAACATAACGCTAAGACACTCCTTTCTCTACTTTCCGCCGAATTCCGCAGGTATGGCTTGTTGAGTGACGGAACTCAACGATATAGATGTGGAAAGGCATATTGCTGCCGGTAACAGGGTTAACGGAGTCTTAGCTGCATTGATGAGACGGCGAAACATCAGCACAGTTACGCGTTTGGCCGTACACAATACATTTTTGGTACCGACTCTGTTATACGGCAGCAAAACGTGGGTATTACAGAAGAAGAATGAAAGAAACATGAATGCTGTGGAGATGCGATCTCTTCGTAGTAGGATAAGCGGAGTCAGCTTAGCGGATGGAGAGATATTGCATATTGAGAAGCAGAATCCAACGCCCTGCAAAAATTTCCGCTTGCATATTTTAGTTAAAGATAATCTTCTCACATTTGCTAGCACTTTCTTCGTCATTCTCTCTGTCCAGCTGTATGATATCTTCGCTAATAAGTAAACCTGGCGAATTTTGTTCAGTTTCTTTTATTGCTCGACTTATTTCTTGCGGTAGCTCGATTTCATGATTTTCTGTTATAAAAACTACAAATAAATGAAAGTAATTAGTAGATATATTTTAATAGATGTTTTATAATTATTTAAATTAAATTAACTGAAATATATATTTTAAATTTATATTTAAATAACTATTTTACTTAATTTAATCGAAACTCTGACTACCCTGCCGTGTGCGGGATACAGCGTGAAGCTGATTTATTTTTATTTTATACATTTTCATTGATATTATTGATTGTTGTTGTAAGGTATTTTTCAGTTTGCACATACATAATAGTCGCATGTAATAAATTATGGTTCTCAATGCTGCAATCTTAAATTAGATAGGGAAAGCGAAAGTCTTAAAAATATAAATATGGTTGGGGTCCGAGTTACGGACTCGGACTCTCCACTCCACGTTTGAGTTAACATCAAATAATCATGCGTAAGAAAATATATAAATACCTATTATTTTCGTAATAGTACTTGAGGCCTTCTAATTAAAAACAATATCTTACCGAATCTCAAACTAAGTTCCGAAACCACACAGCCGAAATTTATTAACAAAAAGAGAAACAAAAGCTGTAAATCCATTTTATTAATTCTTACACCACCTACAGCTGTTACAATCTCGCACTTTATTTATTAGGATCGCGGAAATATATTCTTGCAACAAAAACGGAATTAGCAACGTTAACAATAAATAAAATAAAACTCTTAATTTTTCTAGCATTATTTTAATTCGGATTAGGCTGAGCGCATTTTAACTTGCGTCGTTTTCGAAAATGGCGGGAAATAAAAGTTAGCTGCCAGATTATTACTTTCAAAAATTTCTATGAAATAAAAATAAATTTATATTTTCTATTTAAAATGTCTATGTTTTTTAAACTTTCAAGTTAATGTCTGTAATTTTGATTCATAACCGCGTAATAAGTCGCGTGGTATTGACAATGACAAATCAAGAGCGCTCCATTTGTGAATTATTGAAAATATGAAGGGTGAGTCGTGGTTAAACAAAGCCTCTTTACCATTATTAGATTTAACAAGTTGACATGCAAGTACAGTTGGTAAGAAATTAACTATTATAGAAACTAATATAATATTAGTAGAATAGGTTTATTTTATTTGTATGAAATAAAAAAAAAAAATAATTATAAAAGATGAAGTGAAGCCACTCAAACACTAGTTAACCGAAAGTTATTATTTTCTTTGATACTATAAATATGCTTCATACAAAAAACAAAAAGTTGTGGACATAGTTAGCTGAAATTTAACCATGAAATAATATGAACTTACTTATTTCTTTCAAATTATAATATCGTCGGCTTAAGAGTGTACAGTTGCTAAATTCACTATGTATATTTTTAAACCATTTGAAAGTTAAAAAAAATACAAAATTGACCTTTATTTCATATACTTAATTACTACTTAACAGTCATTTGTATTCTACAAATCAAATTTCGAAATTGTAAAAACTTTCTGGTAATTCAAATACCTACACATACTTTTTTTAAACACGTTGATTATCTCCTGAAAATTAGCTAAGGTAATATGTACCCTTTTATGTCACCCTGTTAAGATTTTGTTACGTAAAAAACTATCAAGATCAATGTGATATATGACCACAAAAGACCGTGAAAGTGTGTCGGCAAAAGTTTAGTGTTGTGGGCCCACTACGGTAGACGATGGATCTGCCTTTGTTGTTTCTACTTTTCGCCCGAAATCGAGACATTACAAATTTCATATCCTCAAGCTCTTCTTAATTCATTTTTAACGTTTTTAAGGTTTTATTCCACACCCAGGAGATGGATATCAAGATTATTATTCCTAATTATTTTCTTCATAAGCGTACATATTAAATATTAATATAAGAAAACCCACGTAACATTCGTGATTTTGTACTTTGAAGACTTACTGTGAGAAATGGCGCTCGGCTTCTGAATAATAGATTACAGGTTAAAACCTAGCACGCGATTTGTTTACATCTTGTATAGGTAAATTATTATATTTGCATTTTTTTTCACTTCACGGTGGATATTGCTGATAAGCAAAGGTTAGGCACTAGTTAGTGTTAAGACACTCCTTTCCCTACTCACTGCCCAATTTAGGCATTGTATATTGAGTATTGAGGCATTTTGTATTAAGTGGAGGAACACCACGCCTTGTCACGCCGTTTGATCTTGTTACCAGAGCGAGGAAAATACTTATTGAGAAAACGTATAAAAATTTGAACGTAGCGGGACTCGAAACCAACCAACCAAGCGCTTTAACCACCAGGCCAGTCATGGCGCAAGAGCACAAGCGTGCTACTGTAAGCGCTAAAGGTTGTGGGTTCGATTCAAATACGAAGAAATGACATGTTTAATATTTTCATTTAACGCTCTAACAGCGAGCTGCCACTCTATTTGAAGTGTGAAGCTAAAAAAACATTTCATAGCGTTAACAGTCAAACGCCATCCCACTCTTAAAACTAAGGTGTAATAGGTTAAATTCAAATAAAACCACTTATATAATATATGATAACTATTTAGTAAGTGTATAAACATTACATCAATGACAAAATAAAAAATTTACCTAACACAAATAAAAAATAAAAATATTATAACCTTAAAACATACAACCTCACGCTACACGTAATTTAAATTAATAAAAAAACCAGATTGAAATATTACTTTAATTTTTTTTATACTTAAAAAAATTTCGCTCTCAACTCGCACTGACGAAATCTATTTACCGTTTTTTTTTTTTGTTTCTTTCTTTTACACTAAAATCACTTATTACTAATCTTTTACTCTGCGTTTACATTTTGGTTCTGTTTAGTTAAGTAATTTGTCTACTTATTAAAAATGCGGCAATAAAAAAGGTTATTTTTTAATTTTATTTACATGACCATGCTAAATACCCGAGATTCTATATAGAAAAAAAAAAAATAATATGCAACTAAAAAGACCCAAATGCACGCAGAGTCTTGGACAGGGCAAAGCCCCCTTAGAACTACCTCTCGCTAGGAAATAATTCTAATTTTTACAAATTTCCATACACCCCGAAAAAATACCTATACTATAATATAATGTTACCAGATAGAAAAAGAATCTATTACAACTATTCTCCGTGGTATAAAATTTTATTTTCTTTTTTTTTTTTTGGCGGTGGTCAAACATTTTACCGGCTATAATTTTGCAGATTTCCACCATTTTTTTTTTGTTACATTTACTTTATCTATTACAGATTAATTATTACAAAAAAATAACACTGAATTGTCAAAACATAGATTTTAAAAAAATCTGCAAAACCACAGCTATATAATAAGTTTTAAACAAAAAGAAAAATGTACCGGAATCGCACTTTTTTTACAAATGTTCTACAAAATTTTCGGCCACCGCGCCACTAATGCGTCTAAGATTTGTTTACCGCTCGATAAATATTAAAAATTCCTTTATTAACATGAATAAATGCTAATTCAGATGATCGAGGAATTCGTTTTTAGTGAAAAAACAAAATTCTATCACACATCCGAACTTAAACGCGAGAAATACCGTTTTGTGTTATGAAAAATATTAAATTTATAAAAAATATATACAAAATCTTAGGTAAAATGGTAAAAAAGCCTCGTAGCCATCTGATAAGTACCTATTAACTAACTGGTGAGATATCTATAACTTTCCTATTCATATGAAATAAAAAACTATATTATATACATCTGTATCAGCTGTATTGTCATTATATGTATAAACCATAAATAACTAAATAAAATATTATATATTTCAAAATATATGAGAATTACTTTTTTTATTTAAATTATAATTATTTATTTTAAAAAAAATTTTTAGTCTGTTACTCTGTTACTTGTTTTAATTTTTTTTACCATTGCACCTCAGATTTAAAAAGAAAGTTATAAAAAAAACACTTGTCAACACAAACCGGTACCAACACTCGACGCACCGAAATCTTGTGAATTTGAACTTAAAATAAAAAATACACATCTAGGAACATTAGAGCTTAAATCAAAATGTATGCTAAATAATTTATTTAAAATAAATTTATAATAATAAAAAAACTTGGAAGATGTAATTAATACAATACCGCTAAAATATCATTTACATTTAAGATATAAGGTGTAATATTTTTTAAATTAAAAGAAAATAGAAGAAAAACCATCAAAGAAAATAGAAATAAAAAACTGTCAGAAGTTATTTAAAAAAAATGAATCAGTTTTTTAAAAAATATCACACACTTCATACTATGTATTTTTAAAGTTTAATAGACAAATAAACTTTTTTCTTGTAAAAAAAAATAATTATCTGTCATTTTGCCTATTATAGCTCAATAAGATATCTAACGCACGAATATCAACAAAATTCGGTGCGTACCTTAAAACAAATAAAATACAGCATGTTTTAACTGCAATATGCTATTTAAAATATAAATTATTAATTTAAAATTAAATAAAATAATCCAATCCTGATATAATTACATAATACTTTCGTTTAAATAGAAGAAAAATTCACATCGTTTTTTTTATTTTAAATAATAATAATTATCTGTGGTCCAAAATATTACAGTTAAAACACTTAGAAAAAAATAATAATATAGATTAAAAAAAATATAGTATATCCATAAAAG
This sequence comes from Heliconius erato x Heliconius himera, assembly GCA_013421005.1. Classification (NCBI taxonomy): domain Eukaryota; kingdom Metazoa; phylum Arthropoda; class Insecta; order Lepidoptera; family Nymphalidae; genus Heliconius; species Heliconius erato x Heliconius himera. The sequence continues at coordinate 27,500 of JAATLQ010020907.1, read as the reverse complement.
GTCTATGTATAGATACATAATATAATATAATTTATTCGACAACTATATGTGAATATTCCATGGGCATAATTAAAAAGGGTCACTGTCTATTTCATCGCTACGTGCTGACATACTGTGACGTTCATTTTTCAAAAAAAAAGTAAAACGCGCCATAAATTCTGACAAATTTTTGAAACATTTTTTCACAATTAAATTAAATTGATCAATTGATAAAGTTTTTGTTTAATAAATATAATATATGCAATTGCTTTTCTTTTTCGTTTTTTTAAATTCGATATAATTGATCAATTTATAAATGTTTTTTTTTAAATATATGTAATAAATGTATGTTTTTTTTTTTGAAAAATGACCACGACAAAATATTTAAAAGGGAATTCTGTGCTAGAAATAATTAATAAATAATCGTATTGAAAGCAGAGGAAGAGTTTTTTTTATCCATTCAGATCGTTCTATCGCCAATTTGCCTTAACTTGTTTAAATATTCCATTTAAGTAGATTGGTTCAGATGTTTTTTTTTAAATAACTAGGTTTTATTTTTCATTTAATTCAAATAAATTAAATTGAACACTTTATTCTTTATAATAAATTCCAGTATGTATATTTATATGAAAAAAAAAAATTAATTGTCATTTTTATTATTTTTAAGCTCGTTTTTCTTTTTTCAATTTGATATAAAGAGCGTGGAACATGGAACCCCCACGTAATTTAAATATTATTTTTTTTATGTGGATAAAAGTCTTGAGATACTCCTTCTCTTCATCTCCAAAAACGTGGAATATTTTTATTTCAATTCAAATTATCTTTGTAATGCTTCAGACATTCAAGCTATAATAATTCCTTTTAAGAAAACGTGTGTTTTGACGAAACTAACTACATACTTTATTTTTACAAAATTTCGATGAAAATCTAAACCAAATGACTGATAACAGAGCCAATAAATGTTCTGTTAGAATTAACAGTATTTCGACTGCGCAAAACATGGCAAATCTAAAAAAAACCCAAGCCATATTAAAATAAATAGCAAATTGGCGTCTAGAGGTACAATACTACTATCAAATATTTACTGCATAAAATAGTCCGGATGATCTGGATCTTTCTCGAACCGTTTCGCCTCTTCCTGCATGCTCTCTTTAATTTTCAAAATGGCCGCGGACTCAGTTTGATCGTTTTGGTCGCCGCCTGGTCCCCCAAAACCTTTGGGCGATAAATCAAACTTTTGTACACATTACCTATTTGCTCTGTGGTCGGTTGGTGCTTGTTTTATTATCTGTGCGCTTGTGCTATAATCTGTCAATGACAGAGTATATATAAAAAAGGAATATGATAACGAAAGACTTTATTGGTGCTATAATAATGTCCAACATGATCGACAAGTCGTGACTGCTCTGAAGTTACTCTTTCTAGCTATGGCGCATTGTATGCTATGTATGGCGCATTGTAAGTAAATAATCAAAAATAAGAAAAAAAAACTTAAATCTAGCTGAATGGGTGCGCAGCCATCTGCATATGACTTTAGGGCTTTAGGCCACGACACATCGACCGCACTATAACAACGTAAATGTCTGCTGTAATATGCTATCACTTTCTAGCACGAAAATAAAAATTCAAAAAAGGTGTCCCATCGCATTTAATTTTTGTAATTTTTTTGTTGAATCGATGTCAATGATGTTAACATTTTAATTTACCTTAAACTCTTTCGTTACTATATTTCTTTTTTTGTACTTTTTTTTTAATTTTTAAACTGTGCGTCTATATTAATATTTTTTTTCGTGTGAATATTTTTGTTTACATCACTGGTTACAGCACTAGTAAATTTGTTTTTATTATTTAAATTGTGTATAAATTACCTATTATAAATTAATTTTAATCTTTTACTTCACATGTGATATAACAGTGATAAAGAGATATTATTGTCTTTTCATCTGTCATTTCAAAAGCTTTGAATGTCAATTATTTTCTTTACTTTTTTTAAATTGTGATCCAAGTTCTGTTCAAAATATCTTTTAAATTTTGTCATTTTCAAAAAATTTAAATATATTTTTCTATCTTTTTTAACTATATTTTAAACTTCTATGTTATTAAACACATTAAATTTTAATTTTTATTAGTTATCTCTTTGTCATTTTGTATATTTATTTATGAAAATATTGATTACAAAATTTTGAAATGACAGTGAATGGTATGCGAAACTGAACCAATGGTTTTAAAAACATATATTCTGTAAGGTTGCCATATAATTTAGGAAAGAATGGTGAATAATAACTATTTTTCTATATAAGAGAATTAAAGAGATATATTATATTTTATAATTTGTTAAAGTAAGTTTAGAGTTGTATTATTATAAAGTCACTTTTATATATTCTTTCACTTTTATATATTTTTACTTTACTGTTTTTTTTATTATAAAAAATATCTTAAAGACAAATAGGTACATATTAAATTAAAAATAAATCTTTTACCAAAATTACACATTGGTTCAGTTTCGCATAAAAAGTGTAATTTAGTTTTTTTAGTGCATTATATTTTTTTTATTTATTTTCCTTTCTTTTAATCTGTCATATGTTTTGAAATATAGGGAAAACAGTATTAACGGAATGTTCACAGTAAAACAAAAGAAGTAACTTATATTGTTTATTTACAACTTCTTTCAGATATTTAATTTTAAAAAATTAACTTATTTACATCAAGATCATTAGATATTACCAAATAAAAAAGAAACAATCACATATTTTTGTCGTTAAACTTCATTTTCCATAGATATATGTAGGTATTTATTAATAATACTCACTTAAGTTGTAGTCGCCCATGCCGGAGCCCGAGTCTTCCCTTGGCGTGCCCGGGCCTCCGCCCCCAACGCCACCCGGCGATGATTTCATGCCGTCCACACCTCCTAATCCTGTAGATTTTAGCAAAATTAGTAAATATTCTACAGACCTTTCTTAGTTGAGTTTTTTATTTTTCATTTTTTTTACAATAAATCCCATTTTTTAATTAAATTTAATATAAGCTTTAAAACTAACAATATAAATTATTGAAATTAGTTATTATTAATAGGAAATAACATTTATTTTTTTATAATTTTCTGTTATTCTAATTCAAATCACGTAATCATACTCTATCTGAGATAATTTAAAAAAACACTTTTTTTCACATTGTAATAACACTATCATATTAAAGAAAATATCCATACATTGAAAAGTAAAGTTTCAGTCTATCAGTGTTATTTACGGAGTTATTTGTCCAGATCAAATTAATAAAAAAACATTTATTGTAAGTATAATTTGATCTGGACTGGAATGATATATCTGGATATATCATAATTATGAAAATAAAATGTCAGTATTAATTTTTATTACATTATTGTTTTCATAGGAATCATTCATAATTGAAAATAGTTATTTTTTTTTACTGACAAAAATACATAAGTATTCTAAATAAAAAATATATATTTGTATATTGGTATAGTTAAAAAAACAAAGCTACTAAGATTGTGAGTTTGATCCCCCCTCGGAAAATGAAATATATTCATTTTAATAAGTTCTTTGATTTTCACGATTATTACACATTTTAAATGAAACTATTTTAACCGGATTAGTCCCGTGGTCACGGACTACTGCAAAGTGTTCGAAACGTCGGGTTTCCAAAAATGTATAAAAGTACAAAATATACGCGATTAATCCGGTTAAAATAGTTTCATTTAAAATATATTCATTTTCTTGGTATGGTGACGAGGCAAAGTGCGACATTGCTTTCCGCGACTCATCAAGATTGCACGCAATGCCTCATGATTTCCTGAGAACGACGGTGGCGCAAAAAAATCAAATACTTCATCTCAATTTTTTTAATAAACAATCATTTAAAAGAGGTTTAAATTGAATTCGTTAAAATATCTTTTTAAGCAAACATACAAACAAAAACTTTAATACATATACAGCACTATGGCGTGGATGCCCTGAAGTTAAGATTTCTAAAGTGTTGTGCACTCGAGAAGAAAATTTTAATTAAAAAAAAATAGCTCACCAGAATTCGACGAGTCCTGTGGACTGGGCATAATAGGCGTGGGAGGCCCAGGGGGCCCATTGGAACCCGGAGGTGCCCCATACGCGCCGGGGGAACCCCCACTATAGTTGAGAGGCGCTGAGGCCGGGGCACCCCCACTACCACCCGCCCACGCCCCGCGAGGCCCCATACCCATTGGGGGCATACCTGAAGGGAAAATTTATAAGATAAATTAATTTTTTTTACAAAAAAAAACGACTTCCACCTGGTCCCATAATCGGAACCTGACTAAACTAAAGTGTATCCTTTCCAATACAACCAAGAATCATCGAAAATGGTTGGCGTGATATTGAGTTATTTGTCCATTTGTCGCGTACATACCTAATGTAAACTTAAGACTTGTGATTTTCTCATGGACCATGCAAGCATCAGCTTTCAAATAAAAAGAATCACCAAAATCGGTTCACCTATTCGAAAGTTCTGAGGTAACAAACAAAGAAATAAATCAGTCGATTTGATACCCTCCTCCTTACGGAAGTAGCTTAAAAATAAATAAAAAACAACAATATGCAAAATTCATTTTCAAGAACATTCACATTTTCTTGAATTTGATAGATGATTAGATATTGTTTTTAAATTACAAAAAATAAAAAAGTTATAAGTAATAGTATTTTTTTTACCTTTGGCCATGTTTTGCTTGCTACTATGCAAACGAAAAAATAAATACATTTCACTTTGTTACAATTTTTGTTACTGTTTTTTTTTTAAATCTTATTAAAAAAAACAGCTTCACGCTGTATCCCGCACACAGATTACTCAATAGTAATAATAGTGGTTTTTGGTTGTATAACTAGTTATACAATCAAAAAACACAATCTTTTTATAATGCAGTGAAAATTTTCCGAAGATACTCTTTCCTAATTCCTTCTTCTTTATATATTGAAAAATAAAATTATTTAGGGTTAATTAGTGTGTTTTTCATGCCGATATCGAAAATACATTGAACAAGCGTCAAATGTATTAAAATTCGATATCCCTAACAAAAATCTTTAAAAATATATCATTTTTAGTGTGTACAAATAACATTTATACACACTCTCAATAGTGTCTTCCCAACAGTAATATACATTTTGAATAACAATAGCAAATTACCTGGTGCTTGAGGCGGCGGGCCCCTCATGCCGGCCGCGTAGGCCCCCGGACTCATGGGGCCCATGCCCGGGCGGGGAGGCGTCATGCGAGGACCCCCCAGCATGCCCGCGCCCCCGCCACCACCGCGCTCTAGTGAATTGCCCATCATGCCTTGTCCTGGTTAGAATGGAAAAAGTATTTTTTTTATTGTTTTTGAATAGCTATTCGCCCACTTAAAGTTACTATTTTATATTAAAAAAAAACTTCTTTCCATAAATTGTAGCCTATGTGTAACTTTCACATTTATCATATAATAATATAAGTAGGATTTTGTATATTTATTTTTTTTAGTTTTTAGGTTAAATTTTTATAACATAATATAATGTGAATGATTGCATAATTTAACTTTTAATAATCAGATGTAATAGCTATTCAAAATAAATAAAAAATTTTAATTTATTTTTTTATAAATTAGGTCCCCTGGTCTAATGGGGCCTATGCTGGGCCAATAGTGTCATATAGGTGCAAAATATTTTTTTTTGTATTATTTTTGTGGTAAAGTTGTCTTATAATATTTTATATTCTGAAGGTATTTGTTATAAAGTTTTACAAAATTCGACAGAAAGTGGGGAACATAAGCTTCTTAACATAAGATTTTCATGTTCCCTCTGCCTACCCTACTATACATGGGATACAACAAAAAATAAATTGTAACATACAAATAAGAATTTTAATATATTTAATTGGCAATCATTATTACTGTTGGTCATATAGTAAACTAAAACAAGAGATGTGCGTTCAAGTCTCAAGTGCGAGACTTATAGAAATATACATATTACAAATATTTTTTTCATCTTTTGTAGCATGTATAAAGTTATGCCCTAAAAACCTTTTTTATCATAATCACTTATACTATAAAAATAACTGATAAAATATATATATATATAAAAATAACTGATAAAATATATATATTGCGGTTAGATATGTCAATTTGTCAAAACATTAACAAATATTATAGTTGAGAATTTACCAATTAGACTTTATAATTTATGTCACTCATATTTTTTTTAATTATCATAAAATAAGAATACTTAAAAAAATACTATATTATAAATAAATATTTTTTTTACAATAACAATAACTAATATTACAAAATTGAGTAATTTGTTTGGTTAGACACTATCTTTAGATAATCTAAGGAACTACAAGTTAGAAAATATATATTTTGTTCATGTTGTATTGTATTTATTGAGGAAACTAAAAATTAAACCTAGTGAGAGCCACCTCACAAACAGAATTTATCATGTGTTCATGAAAATAAGCAGTGATAGTGAACAAAGCTGCATGTAAAGCTAGTTTTGGAATAATAAATTTAACTAAAAAAAAACAAAAATCATACCTGGTGGCCCATTAAAATCGTTGCCCATGCCCATCCTTACTGCTGATCTTGGACCACCTGAGTACCAAGGCCCTATAAACGGCTGGCCAGTGCCCATCAACTGCGGTTGAGGTCCATGAGGTGAAGGTTGTGACCCTGGGTGTGGAGCTGGTGGGGACGGCCG